>CM021100.1:168045316-168268484 GCA_007115665.2 Sequoiadendron giganteum | reverse complement strand
GGGAATCCTTTACTTTTGTAAAGAAATTTCCAAAGTGTCAGATACATGGGAATCTTATTCATGATCCTACCCAAGATTTGTACCCTTTCACGACAACATGGTCCTTTTCTCAGTGGAGACTAGATCTAGTTGGAAAAATTCATCCTTCTTCATCAAATGGAGACTAGTTTATAATCACAGCTATGAAATATTTTACCAAGTGGATTGAAGTTGTCCCTTTGACAATAATAATCGACAAGAAAATTTCATCTTTTATCTTGAATTATATCATATGTCGGTATGGCGTTCTTGTTGATGGTGTTTTTATGCACTTCACAACGCAAGTAATGCATAGGTGTATTACTTCTCTTGAAAGATAATTTTCCACAATTGCATAACACTATCCCAAGGTCTCTCGGATGTTAGGTTTTGATAGTGCTTGGAATATTTCAGTTGTTTATGTGATTTGCTGGAATCACAAGGTGGACTTACAGATGAGTTACAAAGCGGGGAAGTTGGATCTGCAAATGGAGTTCTTGAGATGGGAAAGTTGTTGAGCGTTTGCTGTAGATTCAAACAGCAGTCTGGAACTCCATTTCAACATTAGATTTAGCTTTACAATGTGCAATGAAACTTGCGTAAGGTTACTTATTAAAAAAAAAGGAAAAAGGGCAGGGAAGAAAAAAGGTTCCTGGATCTGAAACTACGAATGAACAGTGATCATGGGGGCTGCTACAGTAGAGAAACTCCCTAAACTGGGTTTTGCTTGGCCAAGAGGATCCTACAGTTACACAAAACCAATGCAATCTTCTAAGGACTGTAGATTTTCAATTTTCATACACACATCATGAACATGCAAGTGAACTAAGTTGCAGCAATCAAATAAAGAAGCCCAGGCTAGCTTTGTACAACAACTTGTGATCAACAAGTGCCAAAAGTATGGGCTGGAAATTCATCAAATACTGAAACAACAATCACCATTACCACTTCCATTCAAAAAAACTACAACTAAAACTAATTTGGAAGGTAGAACCATGCACACATAATGAGAAAACTCAAAAGGTAACACCCATAGATCATGCAATGCTACTTTCTATTGCTGCAGAATGTTTTTACAACAACTCTCCAACACTTACAAATGAGGGGGAGACCCCTATTTATAGTTTTCCAAAGCCCAAATGAATGGCCAGGATTGATTTGCATTGTGTGGATCATATTCAATTACATTAGGTCTTCAACTACCCCACAATATTCAGCAATTTAAAATACATTTGTTGTCTTTTCCCTATTTTGTCTTGTACTGGCCAGTCACTGTAGCAGTTTTGTCTTCTAGTTGATTTCTCTTTTACTGTAGCTGAAACTGCTTGAAATTTGCCTTCTTCTCAATGGAATTGCAGCATTCTACATTGGATCAAATGGTTCTGTTGACGGACCCATGGTAGGCTTCTTGAAACCGGAAATGAGAGGTCGAAATGCTGTTCTAGAAATGCTGTTTTGAAACGGCCGACGGAGCACGAAACTCCAAATGGTATTTCCTAGCTGAAAATTTAGAATTTGAAAGGTCAGGGGAGGATAAGACCCCATTTTAGCATCTGGGTCGAAATCCATTTTTGATTTGGAGGTGCACTTGTACATTTCGGAAACATGAGGCCGAAATGCCGCTGTAGGAATGTTGTTTCAAAACGACCGACAGAGCATGAAACTCTGGATGGTTCTTCTCGGCTCCAAATTTGGAATTTGAAAGGTCAGGGGAGGATAAGACCCCATTTTTAGCATCTGGGTTGAAGTCTGTTTCTGATTTGGAGGTGCGCTTGTACGTTCCGAAAATCTGAGGCCGGAATGCCGCTGTAGGAATGTTGTTTCAAAACGACCAACAGAGCACCAAACATTGGATGGTACTTCCCAGCTCCAAATTTGGAATTTGAAAGGTTAGGGGAGGATAAGACCCCATTTTAGCATCTGGGTTGAGGTCCATTTCTAATTTTGAGGTGCGCTTGTATGTTCCAGAAACATGAGGCCGGAATGTCGTTGTAGGAATGTTGTTTCAAAACGGCCGACAGAGCACGAAACTCTGGATGGTACTTCTCGGCTGAAAATTTGGAATTTGAAAGGTCAAGGGAGGATAAAACCCCATTTTAGCATCTGGGTCGAAGTCCGTTTCTGATTTGGAGGTGCGCTTGTACGTTCCAGAAACATGAGGCCGGAATGCCGTTGTAGGAATGTTGTTTCAAAATGACCGACAGAGCATGGAACTCCGAATGGTACTTCCCGGCTACAAATTTGGAATTTGAAAGGTCAGGGGAGGATAAGGCCCCATTTTAGCATCTAGGTCAAAGTCCGTTTCTTATTTGGAGGTGTGCTTGTACATTCCGGAAACATGAGGTCAGAATGCCACTGTAGGAATGCTGTTTCAAAACAATCGAGAGAGCACGAAACTCTGGATGGTACTTCCCAGCTGCAAATTTGGAATTTGAAAGTTTAAAGGAGGATAATACCCCATTTTAGCATCTGGGTCAAAGTCCGTTTCTGATTTGGAGGTGTGCTTGTACATTCCAGAAACATGAGGCCAGAATGTCATTGTAGGAATGCTGTTTCAAAATAGTCGACAGAGCACGGAACTCTGGATGGTACTTCCTGGATGCAAATTTGGAATTTGAAAGGTCAAGAGAGGATAAGACCCCATTTTAGCATCTGAGTCGAAGTCCGTTTTTGATTTGGAGGTGCGCTTGTACGTTCCAGAAACATGATCCCGGAATGCTGTTTTGGAAATGTTGTTTTGAAAAGGCCGACAGAGCACGAAACTCCAGATGGTATCTTCCAGCTGAAATTTTGGAATTTGAAAGTTCTAGGGAAGATAAGACCCCATTTTAGCATTTGGGTCAAAGTCCGGTTTTGATTTGGAGGGGCACTTGTACGTTCCGAAAATGTGAGGCCAGAATGCCGCTGTAGGAATTCTATTTCAAAATGGCCGACAGAGCACGAAACTCTGGATGGTACTTCCCAGCTGCAAATTTGGAATTTGAAACGTCACGGGAGGATAAGACCCCATTTTAGCATTTGGGTCGAAGTCCGTTTCTAATTTGGAGGTGCGCTTGTAAGTTCCGGAAACATGAGGCCAGAATACCGTTGTAGGAATGCTGTTTCAAAACAGTCGACAGAACACGGAACTCCGGATGGTATCTCCCAGCTATAATTTTGGAATTTGAAAGTTCTAGGGAAGATAAGACCCCATTTTAGCATCTAGGTCAAAGTCTATTTTTTATTTGGAGGAGCGCTTGTACGTTCCGGAAATGTGAGGCCAGAATGCCGCTGTAGGAATGCTGTTTTGAAACAGCCGACAGAGCACGAAACTCCGGATGGTATCTCCTAGCTGCAATTTTGGAATTTGAAAGTTCTAGGGAAGATAAGACCCCATTTTAGCATTTGGGTCAAAGTCTATTTTTGATTTGGAGGAAAGCTGGTACGTTCCGGAAACACGAGGTCGGAATGCCGCTGTAGGAATGTTGTTTCAGGAATGCTGCTGCGGAAATACAGTTTTGGAATTTTCAAAACTTCCTAAAACTTAATGAAACCTTGTCAGTTCACTTAGGCACCACAAAAACATCCAAAATCCATAGGAAATCTATCCCCAAAGTCAAATAATTTAGGAAAAAGCGAATCGAGCGAGTGGGGAGGGGCGAAGCCCGAAAAACCCAAGACTTAACCATTTTTTATTTTAGGGGCAAAATATGGTCATCCAAAAATGAGACTTTGAAGGGAATGTTGACCAACTAGGATAGAAAAATGAGGGGCACACAAAACGAGACAAGAGCAAAGAAGCTCATCGGGAGCAAAAAAAGAGGGTCCCTGCCAACAGTGGGGCGTGTGTGCAAAATATGCACAACAGTTCTCAGCTTCATTATCACTAAAAATGGGAGACCTTTTAAGAATCGGGATGTTGATGAACTTTGTGAAACATTCTATATCCAACATAGATTCTCTACACCCTATTATCCACAAGGAAATGGCCAAGAAGAGGCTTCAAACTAGAAAATCATAAAAATATTGAAGAAGATAATAAATGATGCCGACCGTGATTGGCATGTTTAGTTCAATCCAACTTTGTGGGCCTATAGAACAAGCATCTGTAAATCAACATGAGCCACCCCATATGCCTTGGTGTATCGAGGTGAAGCAATCTTTCCATTAGAAGTTGAGATACCCTCACTTCAAGTTTCACTGAAGGGACTCATAATTGATGAAGACTACAAAATTTCTAGACTACAAGAACTGGAACTGCTAGATGAGAGACGGCAATGTGCAGTTGATCACTGGAAGGGTTATCAACAAGTCATGTCCCATAGCTACAATCATAGAGTCAAACCACACACATTTCAAGTGGGTGACCTGGTCCTAAAGGATAATGCCCGCAATCAACAAGATAGGGAGAAGAAACGAAAGTTTGAACCAAATTGGCTTGGCCCTTTTGTCATTATTGCAGTATATGGTTCTAGAGCTTATCAACTGTCTAAACCTGAAGGGGACCTATTTGAAGAACCAATCAATAGCATTCATCTTAATAAGTTCTATGCCTGAGAAAAAATAGCATAAAAAGTCTTGAAAACACCCAAAAACAACATAAAAGTTTCAAAAAAAATCCAAAAAAAGCAACAGAAAAATTCTAAAAAAATCGCCATCAGGGTGAAAACCTGGAAAATAGGCATCCTTTTTGACATACAAAAAAATATAAAAATATAAAAAAAATACAAAAAAAATAAAAATAAAATAAAAATCATTGCCTTGATGAAAACCTGGCAAACAGGCGTCTTGGTAACACCAAAAAAAATCATAAAATATGAAAAAAGTACATTAAAAACAAATGGTAAAAACCTGGCAATCAAACACTATTTGTGAACTAGTTCGCTCTTTCATCTATTAATTTATGTCCTGCATAGTTTATACATAGCCATTTTTTATCAGCATCAAATTCATCCCTTGCCACCATATCCACATCATGAACACGATATCTACTAGAGGTGACAAGGATTCATCATGGCTTGGTGATCATTGTACATATCCATAGCAATAGGTTGTGTCTAAACTAGAGCCAACGTACAAATTCATTGGGGGCAATCAAATTTTGAGATTTTCAACAGACAAATAGCGAATGCATCAAATATCCGAATGGAAGATCAACATCAAATATCCAATCATGCATGGTCAAAGCAGCTATCAAAATATCACATAATGAAATTGGAACAAACTAGATGATCTTAATCTGAATTAAATGATTGAAACACTTAATGCATAAGTTGAAATGTTGTCTGGTTATTTTATGACATCATATCTTTGGAGTGGTTCAATGATGTACTGAACTAGAGTAACGAGGAAAGAATATGATTTTTCTTTGTCTAGTGTTTGTAAGTTAATCATTATTACTATGAAAATTTGTCACGAGAGGTGGTTTACAAAATTATCATTGATGACATTTCAGAATTTGCAGAAGAAAATTATTAACTTATGTTTGTTTACGCAAGAAATACTCAGGACATCTCGGTTCAATTATACCTAGATGCTTGTATTAATTTGCTATATCAAAAATCATGAAAGTTGTACTCAAGACATCATCGATGTAGATATACCCTTTGATTCTTGTACTAAATTCCAACATTTCAAAATCTCAATGATGATAAACAAGCATAAAGTCGGTTCACAAAATGACCACATTGTATAGTTCATTTTGCATAGTTAAGTTTACATGATTAATATAGATTGCATTCATTGTTAATTATGCATTTGCGTAATGGATTTTTGAAGGTTGGAAAAACATCAAAAACAATATATCTCTTTGAACAAAGATTGAGTACATTTTGACATTGCCAGATATCACTATCATTTTCATGTTCATTCGCTTTCATATCATTCATTTTCATATCATTTTAATTATCATTTTCATATATCATTATCATTTTCATGTTCATTCATTTTCATTATCATTTTTATTTATCATTTTCATTTTCATATATCATTTTCATTCTCATTTTCATAATCATTATCATTATCATATCATTTATTTTCATTATCATTTTCATTTTCATTCACTTTCATATTCATTAATTTCATTTATCATTTTCATTCACTTTGATTTTTATATCATTCTCATTTATCATTTATCATTATCACTACCATTTACTTTCATTATGACTTTCACATCATTCATATCATCATTTTTTATCATTTTCAAATCATTCATTTATTCATTATCATTTTAATTTTGGATATAAAACATCAACACCATTGCATCATTATACATTATACATAATGATAAAATGCATCCATTTCATCACAAAATTTTCATCATATCTTTGTATCCATAATCATCTATAGGATACACTAAATCATAGCATTTTCCATACATAATGGAACATCATAAAATCATTCATTTGTCATTTGTATCATTCATATATCATTAGCATCATTTTTCAATAGAGAAGATCATAATCATCATAAAGCATATAAGATTCATATATAGGTTATCACATCATAATAATTATTTATCGGAGTCATAAACATCATCATCACTAACATATCATATGTATAGGTATCATCATGCGATATATGCATTTGAAAAGATCATTATCCATAAGCATACATCATCATAAGCAGCATAACATATAGAGATATAAATGCATACATGAACATCCATCATAGAATAATATAGAGACATGCATATAGGATCAGAAATCACCATTGCATATCATATAATCTCATCAAATCAATGTAAAAATATCTAATGAAATCAAATGTCAAGAGAGATATACATAAAATGTGACCAAAAATGAATGTGTATTAAAGGATCATCAAATCATCAATGGGGAGCATCAAAATGAGGACTATGGTTGTTGATGCCTCTAGAAGGAGCTAGTCTGACTGGACCACTACCACCTACACCACCTATATCTCATCTTTCTGGCTATGACACACCCTTGGTCACACTCCTAGAATGACTCTTGGAGTGAGTAAGTGATTTGTTGCTTGATTGCGTGAAAGGTATCTGCTACTTGGGAGGCACTACCTCCTCATATCTCATCTGATAATACTCTACCTCATGAGAAGTATCCAACCCCTTTGCCACAACCTCCCCAACAGAGGTGCCCTCCATGGATGTCATGATCCTCTGCCTGGTGGAAGCACTACCTTAAGTTGCCCCACTTTTCCATCAACTAAGCCACCTATGGATCTGGAGGTGGTGGTTGTGCCATTTGTGTTTGTAGCTGTGTGATAAATATCTGAACCTGTGCTAATTGGTTCAGAAGAACCTGTACCTATGCATGTAGGTTTTCTATCTAGATTTTCTACTATTGGGATGGAGCCCTAATAGTCTCCTGAGATAGACCTACTACTGGCTGGTCTACTGTCATCATATTCTCGACCTCCTCACAACCTAAAAATCCAAAATGGGCAGTCCCCTCCCCTCATCCCCATCATCACTATCATCGTTGTCACTTTCATCCTCCTCCTCATCTCCATCCACATCCTCATCCCTCCGCCGTCTCCTCACATGCTGTAATGCAAGACCATCAAGTAATGGAGCAGGCTCATCATGACACGTCAACCTCATAAAGGGATGTCTATGGAAGTATTGGGTGTACTCCTCTATTTATCTCTAGTTGTAATCCCATATCTCTATAATGTCTGGTCTATAATCCCATATCTCTGGCTATAATCCCTGATACTCTAGCCTTTCCGCCTCATATAAAATAAATAGTCACCACTCTGCAACATTCTCCCTCCACTTGGCATAATGTGCCACTCCCTATGGCATCACTTGAACTCTCCCAAACTGCCTTAGCACCCGCATGACAAAAAATATCTCTATAATGAAGGGGGTCCTCCCAATAAGATATCTCGATAGGCCACAATAGGGCATCTCAGCTTCATCCTCATCCTAGGCCTAATAGTCTAAATATGGCCTCCATATAACTATATCCATGTCATCCAATACCCTCCTCCAGTACTCCAACTTACCCAGCTTAGGCTAGGCAAGTGGACCTGAGTAAGAATATACAAATGGATGGCCTATGAGACAGTCTCTCTCTACAAAGGGGCAGGTAATAGCAATATGTTCCCACGCCCAGATCTATAATAGAGTCACTCTGGAAGATATACTCTTCCCCCTAGTATATACCACCTCATAAAAATCATGGTATAGGTGGGCCAACATGCATGAACCCCACACATACCTCATCTAATGAAGGATCATCTACTCTAGAATCTGACCCCATCCTATCGATAGTCCCTTCGACCTATGATCCGGACACAAAAAGCCAACACTGAAGGGAGTGGGGCATAACTCAACACCATATCTCTCCATGGGATCTCATATCCACTAATGGTCTCATCCTAGAATACTCTTTGTAAGGCATGGGTACCACCAACCTCCTTGTGGTCATAGACCACAATCTCGCCTATCACAAGAATTCCCAATATCCTATATATGTCCTTAGTAGTCACTATGATCTCACCAGTAGGAAAATGGAAGGTGTTATGCTCTTTGTGCCACCACTCAGCTAAGGTTGTCAGTAACATCCTGTTGATCCTATACTGAGGGATCCTAAGTAGTGAGCCCAACCCACATCTAGAAATCACTCCAATATCAGGTTGTGACAATCTAGGCATCATCTCCTAGGTCCTGGGAAATCTCTCTCTGACCTAGATGATCTTAAAATCCTCCTATACATCATATCAATACAAATCAATCAGATCAAAAAATCATGGCAATACAACCAATTCATCAAGAGAGTACATCATGTGTAAAATCACATCATCAATATCATCAATCTACTACTTGTTTTTCATCAAGCATTAAGACATATTTATCTACACGTCAGATTTTCTCATCATAATATTTGTGTTTTGTCAGGAAGCCAAATTTATTGAGTTCACTTACATCTATTTACTATTTGTTTTTCATTCTTCAAAGCAAATTTATCAAATCAGCATCAACTCATCATGCTATTTATGTTTCATCAGGAAGCCAAATTTATCAGTGTTCAAATCATTCAATCATTCTACTATTTGTTTTTTATTTCAACATGAGGATAAATTTATCAAATCATCATAAAAATCATATATGTTATCATAAATTTATCAATCATTCTACTATTCGTTTCTATTCTATGTGATAATACTAGTGTGATTAATATCTCCAAAAATATTGTTTGCACTCTCGCACTAAACACATTGCTATTAAATTTCAATTTCTTCATGAAAAGGTGTTGACTAATGAGGTTTTTGTGCAATATGTTCCTACACAAGCATAGGTAGTTGATATCTTCAGTAAGCCTTTGGCTAAAGAGGTATTTGGAAGACTTCAGTCTAGATTATTGAGAAAATGTGTTTCAACTTCCAGCTTGAAGTCCTTATTTTAATGCCTTGGCAAAAATCTGGTGTTTCTACAGTTTACCGCCATACCATACCTAGCTTTATTCCTGCCTCAACCGATTTACCATGGCGGTCTTATCTTACCCTGGCGGTACTGCAGTGGAAGGGTAGTGGTCACCTCTTTAACACTCACAGTCTCATCCCTAACCACGGTGGTTGCGGTTGGCTTCGTTCGGCCTGTTTCTCTAGTTACCGCCACACCGCGGATGGTTAAGTACTTGACCATGGTGGTTGTGGTGTGACCGCCTATGGTCATCTCGGCCATTACCGCCACACCATGGGTGGTGGGTCCACTCACCACGGTGATCGCGGTGAGACCGCCAATGGTTTGGCTGATGGTCACTGCTCTACCGTGGGGTGGCCTGTTAGCTCCCGTGATAGCGCGGTTTGACTATCAACGGTCCCTCAAATCAATTGCCTAGTTGTCATGGCTAGTGTCAATGTGGATGGCGGTAGCATAGGATAGTCAGTTGGAGAACTCTATGAAGTCGACGATCAGCTCGGGTGGTCATTACCACCACACCACAGATGGGTCGGTTGGACTTGACAGTTGCGCGAGGTTCTTTGATGGAGCTCAATGGGTTTGAAGGGTGAGCTCATTTGGCTCACCTTAACATTGCGAGGCAAGACTAACAAGGGCATGGTAGCGTGGGCGTGGTCAGGGTGATCTCGGATGAACTCACCACCATAGCGTGAGTAGGTCATGTCAGCTCGGCGGTGGAGCGGTAAGAACATAGAGAGCTCAAACGAGCTCAGGGTTTTTTTTGACCGAGTTGGACTCGGTGATAGAAGCAATGGACAAATCAAATGAGGACACGTGGCTTAGTGTCAGAATGATGATTTGTTAGAAACCAGTGAAGTAATTACAACACATGTAGGCTGACTTAGGCTAGCGAACAAGACCCGATTTGGGTGATGGCATTAATGTTTGGGTGGTTCGATGCAGGAAGATCGACATGGGAAGATCAGTCACATGATTGGATGAGATATTCATGAACCTGATGGTCGAAACTCAATTGATGACATTGATTGCAACGTATGACTTTGTAAGTCGAGTACAACAATGCAAGAATTACTTCAAACTGTATGTTAGAAGATAACATTGTAACAGTGAGATATAGAATGATAACTAAGTTGCTGTGAGCTGATCAGAGAAGATTGAACATTGTATGTAATTGTTTTATTATTGGAATACAATTGTCTTGACTTGGTGTGGTGGGTTTTTTACCTGAAAAGGTTTTACTACATATATATTGTGTCAATCTATGAATACTTAATTATGTTATCAATTTTACCGGTTGTATTCATGTCAAATAGTTTTAGAAGCTATTAGAACCTTTTTTTGCTATTCTCCTCTATTGTATTAGTGTTAAGGGAATGTATTCCGCACTGTTGGGTCAT
This sequence comes from Sequoiadendron giganteum, assembly GCA_007115665.2. NCBI lineage: Eukaryota > Viridiplantae > Streptophyta > Pinopsida > Cupressales > Cupressaceae > Sequoiadendron > Sequoiadendron giganteum. The sequence goes on along the minus strand of CM021100.1, from coordinate 168,257,681 downwards.
TAGATCCACCTCCTTTTCCCTTCAAGTGGTATTAGAGCCTGGCCCATTTTGTTATCCTTGAGAGAAAGCTCGATTTTTTGTGCTAATACTATTTCAATGGGAGTATTGCATTGTTAACACTTTTTTCTATTTGAGATGGCGAGTACATTAGGTAGAGTAGATATTCAAAAGTTTAATGGCAACAACTTTGAGTTATCGAAACTAAAAATGGAAGACTTGCTGGTGGATAGAGACCTCCAATTAGTAGTGTCTGGTACTAACCCAAAAAGTATGAAGCAAGAGGATTGGGATCTTGCTGATAAAAAAGAAAGAGGTGTGATAAGACTTAGTCTAGCTAGTTATGTACTCCTGAACATCCATGAGGAGCAGTCTACAGCTTCACTATGGAAGTAGCTTGGTGATATTTATCAAGGAAAGTCTCTAGTAAATAAGTTATTCCTGAGGAAGAAGTTATACTCCTTGAAAATGGAAGAAGGTGCATTTGTTGCAGACCATCTGAACTCATTTCATATGTGTGTTACTCAGCTGGCTTCTATAGGTGTAAAGACTAATGAGGAAGATCGTTGCATGCTCCTATTGTGTTCATTACCTGATAGCTAGGATCATTTTGTGATGGCCTTTGGAAGTACAACCACTGCATTCAAGATGGATGACGTGGTTGCTTCGCTTCTGTCTAAAGAAATGTGAAGGAAGTATTTTGAGATGACCAAAGAGGCTCTTTCTATTCAAGGTAGACCAAAGGAGAAAGGCAAGAAGAAGGACAAGAAGTCAAAATCCAAATTTGCAGGGAGATCAAAGTCTCCTAGTAAAAAGTTCAAGGTGAGATGCTGGAACTGTGGGCAACCTGGTCATATCTGGAATGATTGTAAGGAGAAGAAGAAGAAGAATGCTTCTGACAATGAATCTTCTCAAAGTGATGCAGACGCCTTCATTGCAACAACCTTGACAACTTAGGCATCAGATGATGTCTGGTTGGTTGACTCGGGTGCACCCTTTCACATGACGTCCAATTGAGAATGGTTCTCTAAATATAAGGAGTATAAAGGTGGAAAGGTGTACTTGGCAAGTGATTCAACACTGGAGATTGTTGGCAGAGGAAGAGTCAAAATTCAGTTTCCCAATGGGAGAGTCAAAGGGATTGGTGGTGTACTGCACATTCCAGGTCTAGCTCAAAATCTTCTTTCTATCAGTAAGTTAAATGATGTTGGTATAGAAGTTTCATTCTCTAGTAGAGTATGTAAAATGGCTAGAGGTGCAATGGTGTTGGCTAAGGGTGTTCATACTGGCACTCTGTACAAGCTGGATGCATGTCCTGTTCAATATAATAGTGCCTCTGCAAAGTCAATAAAATCAGTCCCTGTAGAGAAAGATGTAGACACTTCTCTATCTGCAAATGCTTCGGAGGTAAAACACCCTACTGAGATGACTATTCTATGGCATCATAGAATTGGTCACATAGGTGAGAAAGGTTTAAAAAACTTGAAGAATAAAAAATCTTGTAGAAGGGTTTGATGATTGTAATCTTGAGTTTGATTTTTGCAAACATTGTATCTATGGAAAACAACACTGTGTTTCATTTTATTCTAGTCCTCATAAATCTTCTGGTATACTGGATTATGTTCATTCTAATATGTTTGGTTTAGTTAATGTTCCTTCATTATCTAAGTCTAGATATTATGTTTATTTTATTGATAACTGTTCGAGAAGGGAATTTGTATACTTTCTTAAAAGTAAATCAGAAGTGTTTAGTCAGTTTAAAGAATTTAAATCTTTGGTAGAGAATTAGACTGGAAGAAAAATTAAATGTTGGAGGATAGACAATGGCGGTGAATCTTGTTCTACAAATTTTGAAAGGTATTGCACTGATCATGGAATTAAAAGGCATAAGACAATGCCTTACACTCCACAACATAATGGAGTTGTTGAAAGGTTGGACAGGACGCTGATGGAAAAGGCAAGGAGTATGTTGAGTGGTGCTGGTCTAGAGCAGAAGTTCTAAGCTGAGGTTGTGGCTACAACATGTTATCTAATAAATCGATCTCCTTGCTCTACTCTTGTTGATAAGACACCTTTGGAAGCATGGTCTGGTAAGAAGCCCTCTTTGAGGCATGTCCATGTGTTTGGCTGTCAGGCATATTTTTATGTGCCAAATGAAAAGAGATCAAAATTGAATAACAAGGTTGTCAAATGTATTCTCATTGGCTATAGAGTTGGTGTGAAAGGATACAAGCTTTGGAACCCTGTTATTAAGAAGCTTTTGTACAACAAAAGTGTGATATTTTGTAAGCTAAAACCTTTAGTAAGTGATCAACAACTTGAGACAGATCAGAGTGACAAGAAAAAGGATGCAGTTGAGATTCCCCAAACTCCAGAAAGGGAAGAGCTGCATGGTGTACCTAAGACTGAGGAGAGCTCAAGCAGCTCTGGAAGTTCTGATGATGAAGAACAACCTCAGCTTGTAAGAAGATCCACATGAGAAAAAAGGCAACTTGAAAGAAATGGTTTCTCACTATTAAATTTTAATTGTGCCTATGCTTTAATTACCAACATTGATGAGCCTAGGACTGTGAAAGAAGCAATTAACATGGTTGATTCGAATTCTTGGTTGCAAGCCATGAATGAAGAGATAGATTCTTTGAAAGAGAATGAAATTTGGAATTTGGTACCACTACCTAAAGGGTGAAAGCCTCTTGGCTATAAGTGGATATTCAAAAATAAAACTGGCCTTTATGGTAGTGTTGAGAAGTATAAGGCAAGGTTGGTTGCAAAGGGATTTTCTCAAATTGAGGGAATTGATTATGGAGAAATTTTTTCCCTTATAGTAAAATTCACATCTGTCAATTTTTTATTGTTATTGGCAGCTATGTAAGATTTTGAAATTGAACAGATGTATGTGAAGACAACATTTCTCCATGGTGATCTGGAAGAAGAAATCTACATCTCCCAGCCTGAGCATTTTGTTGAAAGAGGTAAACAAAATCTGGTCTATAAGTTAAATAAATCTCTCTATGGTTTAAAGCAATCTCCTAGAATGTGGTACCAAAAATTTGACACTTTTGTGTTGTCAATTTGATTTGTGAGATCAAAATTTGATCATTTCATTTATTATAAGTCTGAGAATGATCATTTTCTTGTTATTACCTTGTACATGGATGATATGTTATTCATTGGGAATAGCAAGTCTATGATTTCTAATCTTAAATCTCAGTTGTCTACAAATCTCGAAATGAAAGATCTTGGTGCAGCAAGGTACATTCTTGGAATGGAGATAACTAGGCACAAAACAAGCAAAAATCTTTGGGTCAGTCAAAGTCAGTATGTGAAAACAGTTCTAGAAAGGTTTAACATGGATGATTGCAAGCAGCTAGTTGTTCCAATCATGCAAGGAACAAAGCTATCTATTGAAGACTATCCAAAGTCTGCTACTGAGATGGAGGACATGACCAGTGTGCCTTATTCAAGTGTTGTTGGTAGTTTGATGTATGCTATGGTCTGTACAAGACCAGACATTGCCCAAGCAGTGGGAGTTCTAAGCCAATTTATGGAAAATCTGAGAAGATCACATTGGGATGCTATGAAGAGATTTTTTAGGTATTTGAAGGGAACTTTAGACTACGCCCTGTGTTACCATGGATGTTTGGTTGCATCACTGAGGACTCTCAACATTCGTGGGTATGTTGATTCAGATTAGGCAGGGGACATTGACAGCAGGAAATCCACCAGTGGATATACTTTCATGCTTAATGGTGGAGTAATTAGCTGGATGAGCAAGCGACAAGTTGTAGTTGCTTTATCCATGACAGAGGCAGAGTACATGGCTGCAACTCATGCCTATAAGGAATTCGTTTGACTAAGGTGTTAATGTTCAGACATAGGATTTAATGTTGAGAAGATCACTATTTTTTGTGACAGTCAGAGTAACATTTGTTTGGCAAAGAATCCGACCTGTCATGCTAGGACCAAGCACATTGATGTGCAATATCATTTTGTAAGGGACATGGTTGAAGATGGGAAGGTCAGTTTGGAAAAGGTGGACACCTTGAAGAATGTTGTAGACGCTTTAACAAAGTCGATTAGAACAGACAAGTTCATATGGTGCACAGAATCTATGGGCCTTGGCGCCTATGACAGACAATAATTCTTCAAATCCATGAGGGAGCTGGAAGTGTTCGCCAAGTGGGAGCTTGTTGAGAAAATGTGTCTCAACTTCCAGGTTGAAGTCCCTGTTTTCATGCCTTGGCAAAAATCTGGTGTTTTTGCAGTTTACCGCCATACCACACCTTGTTTTATTCCTGCCTCAACCTCTTTACTGTGGTGGTCTTATCTTACCCTGGCGGTACCACGGTGGAAGGATAGCGGTCACCTCTTTACTGCTCATGGTCCCCTCCCTAATCACAGTGGTTGCGGTTGGCTTCGTTCGACCTGTTTCTCTAGTTACTACCACACCGTGGACGGTTAAGTCCTTGACCGTGGTGGTCATGATGTGACTGCTTGCGGTCAGCCCAGTCGTTACCGCCACACTGTGGGCAGTGGGTCCACTCACCATGGTGAGACTGCCAGCGGTCTGGCTAACGGTCATCGCTCTACTGCCGGGTGGCGTGTCTGCCCCTGTAGTAGCGCAATTTGACCATCAGTGGTCCCTTAGACCGGTTACCTTGTTGCCATGGCTAGTGTCAATGTGGACAGCAGTAGCGTGCGACAGTCAATTGGAGAACTCGGTGAAGTCAATAGCGAGCTCGGGTGGCCGTTACTGCCACACCGCGGATGGGTTGGTTGGACTCGGTGGTTGCACGGGGTTCTTTGATGGAGGTTGATGGGTTCGAAGTGTAAGCTCATTTGGCTCACCCTGTCACAATGAGGCAAGACCGATAGGGGTGTGGTAGCACAGGCATGGTCGATGTGAGCTCGGATGAGCTCACCACCATACCATGAGCAGGTCGTGTTAGCTCGGTGGTGGAGCAGTAAGAACATAGAGAGCTTGGACGGGCTCGAGGTTTTTTTGACCAAGTTGGACTCGATGATAGAAGCGATGGAAAAATCAAATGAGGACACGTGGCTCAGTGTCAGAACCATGATTGGTTAGAAACCAATGAAGTAATTACAGTAGGTGCAAGCTGACTTATGCTGGTGAACAGGACCCGATTTGGGTGATGGCATTAATGCCTGGTGGCTCGATGTAGGAAGATTGACATGGGCATATCGGTTACATGGTTGGATGAGATAATCATGAACCTGATTATCGGCGCTCAGTTGATGAAATTGATTGCAACGTATGACTTTGTAAGTCGTGTACAATAATGCAAGAATTACTTCAAACTGTATGTTAGAAGATAACACTGTAACAGTGAGATATAGAATGATAACTAAGTTGTTGTGAGCTGATCAGAGAAGATTGAACATTGTATGTAATTGTTTTATTACTGGAATACAATTGTCTTGACTTGGTGTGGTGGGTTTTTTACCTAAAACGGTTTTCCCACATATATCTTGTGTCAATCTATGAATGTTTAATTTTTTTTTATCTATTTTACTGGTTTTATTCATCTCAAGTAGGTTTAGAAGCTATTATAACATGTTTATGCTCTTCTCCTCTATTGTATTAGTGTTAAGGGAATGCATTTCGCACTGTTGGGTCATTAGATCCACCTCCTTTTCCCTTCATATATTGGGAGTTGTCTCTCAATATTTGCTCTCTTAATTCTTTATCTAGGTTTCAGGGGGAGATTGTTAGCTCTCTTAGTAGCTTATTGCTGCCCCATTGCTATAGCTGCAGCTATTTCTACTTAGCTTCTTGCATTTTCACTATTTTTTCGCTTTGTCCTTGTAAGAAAAAGGCTAAGATTTATGGGATTTTGGTTTTGGTTCATTTTTCTAGTTTGATGGCTCAATTTTTGCCATCAAGGACAAAGGGGGAGTTTGTTGATATTTTGTCCTTGATTTCAAATTTGGAATTATGGCATATTGACTTTGACACTATGCTACTTGATTGAACTTGTTTGGTTCAGCTATGGTAGATTATTCTATACATATTATGGTAATCAGTATCTTGTTTATGGATAAAATTATTGTTTTTCTTTGGTACTGATTAGGTTGAGCTTCATGTGAAAATAAGGGTTATCTTGCTTACAAGTATCTGGCATGGTTACTCAGGTATATCATTATCAATTGGTTTTCGATTCTATTTTTTCTTGTCAGATTAATTCACTGGTATCATTGGCTGATCTTGGCACATATCACTCTATGATACTTTACATGTTACATGGAAAATTTGGGTTGGAATTACTCAAAAGTTCTCTTTGGCATTCGAGTTTGATATCTTAATTATATCTCTGCATTGGTATATGGTATGGCTCATGGCTCACTGTTGACATTAATTGGAATCTATTTAGAAAAGGGTAATATCATGGCAACTTCTATAATGATGTCTTGAAGCATTATTTTTGGCTCACTCTCATTTGAAAATGACTTAGAAAGAAGTCATATCTATATCGAGTCATATAATTGTTAATTCATTAGGCCTTAGGGCCGACAGTAGGTATGAGAAAATAATTAAAAAAGGTCAATTTGAAAGTAACATGGCATAATCCATTGGTAATAATGCTTTGTGTGTAAAGGTAGTTGACATGTTTGATAAAGTTGGAAATTGCATTATTGACTGACTTTGATTACATTCATAAGTGATTTACCTGATGGTTTATTTCAAATCATTGATTTTTGGGTTCTAAGTTATAATAGTGGTCGACATTTATTTTTCTTAATCATTGGACATCATTCAAATTTTATATGGTTATAAAGTTTGAATCGATGGTTAGTATGCAATCTAAAGGTAATGATAAGTGTCGACATACTTGTCATTTGTAATAACTATGGACTTGATGCTTATGATATGCTTGATAATCATTATGTTTCTATTTTTGGACTTCAAAAGCTATCAAATTTTGTCTAAGGCATCAAATGGTTTATAGAAAATAATAGGGCAAGCATTTTCTTTGGTTTTATCTTTGAGATGGGTTTGAAACCCTAGTCTCAGTCATCGCCATGGAAGTTAATATTCAGTTGTTTCTTTGTCACTTTTCTCTTGTTGCAAACACTTCTGTCTTCTGTGAGTGTTATGATAGAGTTGGTATGGAGAGGGCACGAGCCAAGAAGGAATCTTACAGGTCGAGCATGAATTTGGGAGAGGAATCAATGATATCTCTCAGCTAGGTTGGTAAAATTCGGTACAAAATCTCATGGTTTTTGGTTTTCTATCTTTAGGTTCATTTATTTAAGTATTATCCTCTCGTGCTTTGAAAAATAAATTAAATTTAAAAAGGGAAGAATAGTTACAATCTCTTGATTAAAAACAAAAAATGCATTTGCTTCGGTTACTTTTCTTTTCTCATGATGGGCTGTCTAAAAATAGTGTCTATTCTTGATCATGAAGTTCATCTTGAGTTGGGTTCAGGTACATACCTATTTTTAGATTTTATGACATGCATTATGTCAAATATTTCATTTTTTTCATGGATTCAAAGTGGTAGTTATTCTTGGTCACTTGATGCACAATAATGAGAGTTCGGTTACAATTTCCTGCAGTGGTATTTGAATATACTCTTGTTCCATTAAAATCCTTCAGATCTGAAATTTTTTTTATTGGTGCATGCAGTATATTGATTCTATTTCAAATGGCATTACTAGTGCAGATTATTTGTGTGGTCAGGGTTCAAGATCAAACCTGCGTTTAATACTTTGTCTCTTTCTGGAGAAAACTTGACCTTCATAGTTGTTGAGGGTTTCACTGTTACTCACAAAAATTGCACATTTTATCTTGTATCAAATCTCTGGATTATGAGACATATACCTTATTGTAACCTTGGTAATTTCTAGAGATATTAGTAAGAGTATAAAAAGGGATTTATCACTGTTTTTGAAATGAGAGAAAGAGTTATGAGAAAAAGAGTGAGGAAAAAATATAGCTATTGAATGATCTATTCTAATAGACATGAAATACTCTAATTTTGTAAATCTGAAATATGAGAAAATAACAAGATTTCTTAAGATTAGACAATGACTAGAATTTTGAAGGCTCAACATAGAACCTTGAGGATTGTAGGTATTGTCTGTTGAGAGGAATTTGTGAGAAAAGAGAGAAACAAAGAGACCCTTTGTATCATTGTATCTTCTGTAAATTGAAAAGGGGTTGGTTCTCCTTGAAATTGGTGTTTGAAAATGAGGGGTTGGTGATCCTTGAGTTGGTTCTCAGAAATCAGCCTATAAGGCATTGCTAAAAAACGGTTTTTCAAATATAAGCCTAAAAGGCAACAGTTTAAGAGTGGTTTTTCTACCCCAGGAGGGTTTTCCACTCGACATATCTTGTGTCACTTTTCTCTTCTATGGTACTTTTGTTTATTATGAGAATTTTTTATTATGCAATGTTTTACCGTCATACTTCTCATTTTTTAGTTATATATGATTGCATTCAATATATGGATGGGTTAATCATTGAAAAAGAGAGCATAAATCTGTTTTGGCTCGGTTTCTATAAAATTTGTCAAATAAGTTCATGACACTGATTCACCCCCCCCCCCCCTCTCAGTGTCTTTTTCACTCCAACATTTCTCTACATTCAAAGCATTACTTGATGTTGAACTCTCACCTGTGCTTTTCCATTGCATTTCCTTGCTAAGGATAACACCAACAACATCATCAAATTTCAATGTATTTGAACCAGAGATAGAACTACTTACAACCATTACCAAGCTATTCCAACTTTCTAGCAAATAACATAAAACCAAGAGAGCCCTCACCTCTTCATCAAAATTCACTTTTACATAATTTAATAGACTAGAAATCGTATTAAACTCATTTAAATGATCTGTCATAGATACACCTTCAATAATTTTCAAATTAAATAAATGCTTCATGAGAAATACCTTATTTGAGGTTGAGGGTTTTTTATATAATTTATCTAAAGCCATAATTAGATCCTCTGTTGTCTTCGCTTCTATTATATTAAATTCCATAGATGGTGCTAGGCACAACCAAATGGTTCCTAGTGGCTTTGTATTTAGAATCTCCCATTCTTCATCAAATATCACATATTCTTTCTTTTCTTTTCCTTGCAATGGCTGCCATAGATCCTTTTAATATAAATAATTTTCCATCTACATCTTCCATAATTGATAGTTTTGGCTATTGAATTTATCAACCTTTAACTTTCTTTCTTCCATTGCTCCCACTCAAACCTTGAGGTTTCCTACCAATTGACTAAAATACACACATGTCTAATACAAATTGCTAGGGTTGAGGTAGATTGAAGCAATAAAGAGAGCAAGATTTATTTGCAGATGCTAATCTCATCCATCATCATCAACCATCTTTTTAAGGATCTTAATTATAGTTTTATTTGAGGGTTAAACTTGGCCATTTCCTTGAAGATAATAGGGGGTTGAGAAACAGTGTTGGATGTTGAATTTATTGCATAAATCTCTTACATCTGAGTTCTTGAAAGTTGTTCCATTATTTGTGATAATGGCTTGTGAAACACCATAATGGCATATAAGGTAGTTAAGGGTGAACTTTCAGATTTGTTTCCCAGTGATATACGTCATAAGAATTTATTCTATCCACTTTGTAAAATACTTAGTGGAAAAAATAATGAACGTATATCCATGGAAGAAGTGAGTGTAATTTTACCTATGAGATCAAGCCCCCATTGAGAAAATGAACATGGAGTTACCATTGGTTAGAGCTCTTGTGTTGGACAATCAAGTAAATCTCCATGTTGTTGACATTGTAATCATTTTTTTACAAATTTATTTGAATCCTACTCCATGGTCGACCAATAATATCATGTTCTCAATAAACTTTTGGCCAAGGTTACAATAATCGAATGTGACCTGCATATTCCTTCATGTATTTCTTTCAAAGAAACGTAAGAATCCTCTTGGTTTAAAAATTTGAGTAACTTGTTATCAAAACTTCTTCGATATAGGGTATCACCAAAAATTATGAATCATGAGGCTCTTCTGATAAAAAAAATTCGCAAGATAGGGTGATATGGGTGGGGAATATACCTCTGTGTAGGTAGGTAAATATGTCATGGTACCAGGGTGAACCAGGACCAACAATATTACACACAAATTTTTATTTTGGAACCTTGAATGCTGGTATGAGAAGTTATTCCACAAGGAATTCATATCTTGATTTGTTCTTTGGTATATCTAGTAATGACCCAATAGTATCCATTGCATTGGTTGCTCTATTTTTAATCTTTGGTATCTTATCAAAAGTTATATCAATGAAGTATTATTTGTAACTATCCACCATATTTTGTTTGATAATCATCATTGACTTGCTTCACTATCAATTGTTAATCTCCATATACCTGAATCTATTGGATTTTCTATTGAATTGCAATTCTTAATCCAGTGATAAGTGCTTCATACTCCATTATGTTGTTGGTACAAGGAAATTCCAATCTAAAATATTTGGGTTATAATCCCCTTGTGGAGTGATGAAAAAAATCTTAATCTCGACCCATGTTGTGTGTGTTATCCATAAAAGTATAACTTTCGATGCTTGTATGTTGTAAGGGTGAAGATGTACTCATCTAAATTTAATGTCAAAAATTTCTCAGGCTCATCACCCATTTTTCTATACAACTGGTGACTGTATGTTTTGGTAGTAGATATTTCAAAGGATCCACTTTGGAAATGAGTTTGACTTGGTGGTATAGAATGTAGTCTCTCAACTTCTAAGAAGCAAAAATGAATACCAAACAAGTTCTTTCTATGGGTGAACAATTAAGGTCAAAACCAATTAGAGTTTTTTTGATGTAATATATGGCCCATTATTTCCCATTTTCATCATGTTGAGCTAGGATAACTCCTAGCATTGTTAAGTTTCCAAAATATATAGGATCAAAGGTTTTCATGTTATTAGTTGCATTAAGACTGGTGGTGCTTCTAAATAATCCTTCAGTTGCTGAAATTCTTTCTCATGATGTTCATCCCATTTGTAGGCCACAACCTTATCAAGGAGATGGGTAAATGGGTGGCACTTATTTGCCAGTTGTATAATGAATCTCCTAATTGGTTTTAATTTACCTTGAAGGCTCATTAACTACTTGAGTGTTTGAGGTGGTGGAATCTCCATAATTTCTTTTAATTTTGTTGGATCGACCTCAATTCCCCTTCATGAAATTATATATCCCAAAATTTTACCAATGGTAACACCAAAGATGCACTTTTTCGGGTTCAACCTTACATTTTATTTCTCTAGCCTATAAAAAAATTGAGTTAATATCTCTAGATGTCCTTTCCTTGTCACAAATTTAGCCAAGATGTCATCTACATAATATTCTAAGATTTTATGAAACATTTCATGAAAGATTAGATGCATTTACCTTTGATATGTAGCCCCTACATTTTTTAGATTGAAAGACATCACGTTCCAACAATGCATCCCCAATGGACAAGTAAAAGTTATTTTGTGTTGATAATCCTTAGCAATCATGATTTGGTTATACCCTAAAAATCCATCCATAAGAAATAAAAATTCATTACCAGATGTGAGATCACCAAAAATGTCCATATTGGGGAGTAGAAAATCATCTTTAGGGAATTCTTTGTTCAAGATCCTAAACTTTTTTTAGAGCCGTATGCCCTTAGTGCATTTAGAAACTAGAAATAGGTTGGAAACCCACTTAGGATAGTCAATTGGCCTAATCAAACCAACATCAAGATTTTTTTGCAACTCCACCTTGACAAGAAATGCTATTAGAGGATGCATCTTTCGTAGCTTTTCTTTAACTAGCTAAGCATCCTGGAGAACTATGAGATGGTGTACTACTAAGAATGTATCTATACCTGGCATATTAACATAATACCATGCAAAGAAAACTTTCCTTTCTCTGAGAAAATTTTCCAATTTTTTAATCTCTTCATCATCTAATGAGGAAGCATGGAATATTATTTTTTATGTAGATGTGAAAACCATCCCATTGCGAATCCACCCAAGATTCTTGGTAATGGTCTCATAAGATATGAATCATTGTAAGAGACTTCCATACAAGCAACATACAATTCTCAAATGTTCCTCTATATTTCCTCTTCCCTTATATTTTTCAAAATTTTGAATCTCAAAATTTGGAGGAAAAGGTAACATCATGATGCTTCTATCAAATGGATAAAGGCATAACTCTTGGACTACATATGATTTCTTTACCTTTCTTGCTTGAATATATTATATCTTATGGGTCAATGTTTGTATCTGTGATGAAATGTCCATGCTTGTGTTGACCAATGGTGAAACATATATATGATCTTGATATGGTGGGTTATATTGTGAGTTAGATGGTGGTGTGGGAGGTGTGTTATATTATCCACCGTATTGGTATTGTGGTGTGGAATTTTCTTGAGATTGAAGATATTGTTGACCTTGAGGATTAAGATATTGTTGACTTTGAAGATTAGAAGATTGTTGACCTTGAGGACCATATTGCAAATTTTGTTGTTGAGCAAGAAATTTTTATTGATTATACATTTATTGGGCTTGTGATTCTTGTTGAGCTTGTAATTGATCATTTGAAAAACCTTGTTGTCAAGACTCATGTATTGATTAGGAACCATATTCTGATTTAGAAAAATTTGGACCCATGTTTTGATTTATAACCATGTCTTTATTAGAACCAATGTTATGATTTGGAACCATGTTTTGATTTGGAAAAATGTTATAATTTGGAACCTTATTTTGATTTGGAACCATGTTTTATTTTGGACCAATGTTATGATTTGGACTCATATTTGGATTTGGAATCATGTTTTGACTTGAACCAATGTTTGGATTTGGAACCATGTTTTTATTTGGACCAAGTTTAGATTTGAAACAATGTTTGGGTTTGGAACCATATTTTTCTTTTGACCAATGTTTGGATTTGGAAAAATGTTTGGATTTACAACTTGATTTTATGATTGATGATTTATTCATGGTGGTTGATTTTGTCATGGTGGTTGATTTTGACCTTGAATCAAGGTTGGCGCATACTAGAATATGGTTGATTAATCCCATAACCTACCAAGTTTTGATTTGATGCATTAAATGTAGGTGAAATTGAAGCATTGTGAAAACCCACACTTGTATTGGTATTGTTTGAAACTTGGGTATTATGTAAGGGATTACCTTGTTGAATTGAATTATTTGTTTGAGCAACCCCTTGTATAGCCACTATTGGTGAATTTTGAACAAAAGGTGATGGTTTTGGAAATTGTTGAATCACATTATGTATGAAGGACTCACTCTCTTGTGGGAACTTACTTGAAGCTATTTGGGCTAAATTTTGATCATGTGATTGTGTCATTTGTTCAAAATATTGTTCCTCCAATGTCTTAACATCAAATTTTGATGTAAGCTTGGAACCTAATTTTGCAAGTTTGAGCATGTAATGTGTGGGATCTCGTTTCATCAAAAATTCCATTGAATGAAGGAAATATTGATATTGTTGTAATTTTATTATATCTTTGGGAGTGACTTCACATGGTTTTTGTTCTTCTTCAATGTAAATTGTTTCCACTTGAGTGTTGGTTGTAGTTGGAGGTTGTGTTGTAATTGAAGGTAGTGTTATAGTTGGAGGAAGCCCACTTTTTTGATGCATTCCATATGGTTGATCATTAACATTAGGATCCCTTGATTCCCTATGATTAAAATCCATATATTTTTTGTATTGAGATATAGTTGTGACCATGCAATGTCTATCAATCCTAGGAAATGATTTATTTCAGACAAATTATTTTGAAATGTATTTGTGACCTCAAATTTTTTTCCAATAATGTTTTTTTATTGGATTTGGATTAATGATGAAATGATTGATGTGAATGAATGGAGGACATGAACCTTTTGATTTAGACCACACTTAGGACTTTGATTTTTTGATTGGATTTTTTATTTTGATGTTTTTGATGATTATGAAGTTGCTAATTTGGGAGTAGACTCATGACTTCCAAAGTTATTTTGTCCAAAATTATCTTCTAACTCAACATAAATACCTTGAAAAATGATCATGTCCAAGTATAAGTCCAAATTAGTTGATATTATATAGGATTCAAACCTAAGCGATTTATATCCAAATGTTTAAGTTGTTTGTTTTGATATGAGATTTTTTGATGTTTGACTTGATAGTTGGTGTTTGATTGTGAGTGAATATGATGTTTTTGTTCCAAATGACAACCTAATATTTTTTTTGAAAATTTCCAAGTTACTTTGATCAAGAACCTTATTTTGATGTTTCAATGTTTGAGATACAACAATGATTTGATCTAATGATAACTCATAAATTGTTTTGATAAAAAAATATTGATCATGAATTTCATTTTTTTTTGTTTGAAGCAAGTAGCACAAGGGGTTTTGAATGTTCTTTTTAGGTTCAATTCTTAAAATCTGATTTAGCCATGAATTATTTTTACCACATAATGATCTTGATTATGAGTTATCTAGTACTAAGATTTCTACAAAAATAAAATTGCTTTCTAGAAAAGCTCAATATTATGAAAAAACAAAGATGCTAAGTTGTAGTTACCTAGGTTTATTTTGACACAATGCAAAGATGTAAACAATGATAATAGGATGCATACAAAGATATTGTTTTGAAAAAACAAATATACTTAGATGCATACAGCAGTACAATGTCTTTCAAGAGCATACAATGTGTTCAAAGGATTTTAAATCTTGTCATAACCATGTTTAATGTTTGTTTGATTGTTTTGATGATCAAGCAATGTGTTCAACTGACTCAATAGGTAATGGGAGATATTTCATAAAATTTCTTCCACAAAGCTCACTAGAAATAGATCGATAGAACAAAAAAGAAATCACAATCCTATTTGGTCAAGTAGGTTTATCTTCTTATATTGGGTCTTCACGATAAAATACTACCCATAGAATGAGTAACTAGAGCATGCACATGTACACAATACACCTCTTACCTTGGAAGGAAAAGTTCCTTGCAAGGTGTTTTCCACCTCAACTATGATTAGTACATGGTGAATAGCTTCATGGAACGATGTTATTTCATTGCACCTCCTTAAGAAGACATTTGATGGTATTAGGCCTCTAAAACAAATAGGTTTTTGGTGGGTGGAACTAGGTGAACATCGCCGAACTCTTGGACATCACATTAGGAAACCATTACAAGTTCGGAGCATTACATGCATAGAAAGACTAGAATTTTTTTCTCTTGGCCAATTTGTATAATACGCCCTAAAACACCACTTAAGGTCACCTGGAGTTCTCCATTACGGGAAGTATCTCAAGGAAGGCCTCCTAATTAAAAGAAAAAAATGAAGGTGTTACTATTTCTCTTCACCAAATATTGCACGAAGCACAAGGGAAGAGGATACATAGCAAAAACCTTTTAGGGTTTACAATGAACATAAAGTGCAAATTAGAAGTGTTTCTCTTCACCCAAGATCACACCAAGTGCAAGGGGAGAGGATACACACTTGATAGTATACCAAACATGAAACAAAAAACACACTCTTGTTATTTTTATGTGCACCAAAGATAAATGTGAATAAATTGTTAAAGCACCAATGGAAGTGTGAGATTTGTAGATTCTTTTTAAACTCAAATGAAGATGAAGTTATGTGGTTCAATTTTATGCACCAAATTGAAAATTGTAAGTTGTTCAATTTTAAACACCAAAGTAAATGTAAGATGCATAAGATGAAATTTTATCTAAGGTTATTTACAATGAGTGTTTAATAAACACTTTTCAGATTTATCATGTTGTAAATGTCTATATTTTTCAAATAAAATTAGAAAATAGAGAATCGTCAATGTTATTCCTTAACAAAATATGCAATCAAATTGAAGAACTATACTAGAAAAAGGTGTGAGACTACATCCAACAGAGGCAAAAAATTTTAGACAAAGATGTGGAGCTATCAAATAGATAAAGGTGTGGCCCTTTGACGAAGGTTCAAACCTTTGACAAAGGTGCAACCTGTTCCTCAAGTAGAATTTAAAAAATATAGATCAAAGGTGAGACTCTAGGTATGAAGGCATGACACTATAAAAAATGAAGGTACAAACCTTTAAAAAAGGCATAGACCATTAACAAAAGTACGCCTCTATCGAAAACAGAAGCACATTTTTATCCTGTACCTACAAAATTTGACAAAACTTGAAGAAAAATGATCAATTAGGGATGTGGGGTCCCATCGGGCATGCCATTTTGTGAATGTATAAAACCAATTGACCAAAGTATATCAAATTGAACTCAAAATCTAATCAAATGATCAATTAATTACACAATCCAATGAAATTATTGACAAAGATCAATTAGAATTCAAATAGTGTTAAAGATCAAAGAAATTCAAATTGAAATCTAACTACAAAATGCAAACCTCAATCCCATTGTGGGATTATGCTCAAATTGGATGTGGAGTGCTCAATTCAAACAAAATCCATTGTTAATGCAAAGAAATTGAAGCTAGAAAAGAATCAAAATGACACACAACTACTCTTAAATTGATCAAATTGTGCATTTAATTCAAGAGAGTAAGTTTACTCAATGCTTGTGAATGAATTATTATGGAAAACTACTTGCTATTTATAGAATTATAAAATCATGATCAATTGTGAGGATCAAAAAGGATAATCAATGGATGAAATCGAATGAGAAGATGAACATTGATCAAGGATGAATCAAAAGGTTAATTTTCCATAATACATGGATCGAAGATAAGATCAATGGTTCAAGATCCATGAGAGACTCAACCAATTCCCTAATTTTTAGGAATTATATTGGGGAGATGTTGGAGATATTTCCATTTGGGGGGAAATATTTGAATTTGAAAAGGGAATACTCCAAGGGAATATTCATTGTGCAAGTGGGAAAAGTTGGAGGATTTGGAAATAAATTAGCTAATTAAATAATTAATTAAACTCATTTAATTGTTCAAGTGGATGAGAAAAAAACTTTAATTAAATAATCATGAATTATTTAATTAGGGTATGAATATGACACTTAATTAAATAATTGGCATTATTTATTTAAATGTGAATAGAATTTGTATGAAGAGAAAAGTGAATTAACTAAATAAAATTGACTTATTTAATTACTAGGAGAAAAGGTGAACTTAACTAAATAATTTGCATTATTTAATTAAAGGATGACTGAGGTGAAATAGAATAGGAATGATGTTAGTACAAGAAATCATGTATGCAATATAATCAAGACAGTTTTAGATGTCTACAGTTTTTATAGAGACTATTTTTAGTTGTTTTCAAAGAAAACAAATAACATATTTATTATGGGTTTTTCATGTACATGTGCTAGAGTTATGATCTATAGGTCTAGATGATATGTTGTGAGATCAAAAAAAAATTATACCTGCTCTTGGCCATTATTAGGGTTTAGCAGAGAAACCCTAGGTTTTTAGTCATGGCATTCATAGGGTTTTCTATTTCGGTGTTGTCTGTTGATAGAAGGTTACTAGTTGCTTAAGTTATAACTTAATCCCTTTAGGTTGTTCTACAATGAACCCCTTTCCCTTGTGATTACCGACTCGGTGGGATATCGAAGACTTTTATATTTCCTATGTTCGACGCTTAAATATTTGTTTGAACTTGATCAACGATCTGCACATAGAGTGCTAAAGAATAAATGACTGACATACCATCACACTTGACCTTCTCATTATGTTCTTGAAATTGTTTAGCTTTGAGTAAATTGTGATGTGTGATATTTTTCAAATAAACGGTTGAGATCTACGATTGATGATTAGGTGATTCTTGCATGCCTACACTGTTGAGGAGATGATGCCAACAATTGTCTGTAGGAGTGTGAAAATGTGATGCATGTCTTAGTGGGACCAAGCTTAAGGCTTGAGTCTTGAAAATTGAAATGGATAGTGTTGTATCTAAGGAGAATCAATGGTAGTCACGGTATCACAATTTTGGTTAGCTATGACAAGGTTGGAAATTCCATGTGTGAATAGTTGCCAAGTCATAGAAGCTTATTGCATCAATAAGGTTCTTCACATCATAAATGCCATTCTTCATGCACAAAGAAAAAATTTCTAATCTTAAGCCATATGATGATGATTGGTGATGCATATTTAACTATAAGAGAGGGGGACCAACCATACCAAGGCTCCAAGTCATGGAAAGTCAAGAGCGGAGGGCTTCCCTAACTTACCTCACTCTAATGGGTGTTTTGGGATGAGGATCAAGAATGAAGAGCACTATCAAGTGCTTCTATCACTCTATAGACCCGACAATCTAATCGGAGCTAGATGAGTTGGTTTTTGGAGTCCAAACCACACTTTAGACAACTCTTTGTTTGAGGATGAAAATGCGGGTCTGGGATGACAATGCAGCATGTTGGCATCTCTCTGGCATTTTGGCATCCATATGGCCAAAAAATGTAAAATATAGTAAGGAAAAAACTAGAAGCCTACTGAGAGCCTAGCTAACTAACTTTAACGAAATGAACATAATGATAAATTATGAAAAGTTAGTACGAAAATGATAAAGTAAGTAGATAAAAACAAGGGTGATGAATATTAACTCACTGAAGCACCAATTTGCCAATGAGATCCATGTACACGTTCACCTACACATAAGAAAGAAGGGGAAATTGTTGGGGATGTATAGGGGTTCACCTTAGTCAAACCCTCGCTTTGATTTTTCCACCTCCATGGATAGCCAGAAAAGAAACAAAGTAGAAATTATGATAAAGGAAATAGAAATGAATACACTAAACACTACAAAAGATAAAATCCACTCTATCAAATCACAATGTGAAATTAAAGTGATGCAATATCACCTCCACCCAAAGGCACTCAAGGCCAATTAAGGGAGAATTCAAGGTAACAAACTTGGTGAACTCACCACAGCTATAGCGGTAACGAAGGGAGGTCTCGTAAGACTCCAAGCTTGTAGCTTCCATGATAGAGCAACACATGCAAGGATGAAGTTGATGTAGTAACCAACAGATGCAATTCTCAATGGAATTGTGAAAATGGAGCGCTAGAATGATGAGAGATTGAATGAGAATTTCTTAAGAGATCTAATGAGAGTGAAAGAGTTCAATGAATGTGAAAAAGATGAAGTGATAGTGAATGGAATGGATTTGAAGGCCAAAGGGAGTCATTTTAGGTTGGGTGGTCACATAGAGGTGTTATAAATAGTCCTTAATGAGGAGTGTAATTTCCCTCTGAATTCCAGATGCAAGAATTTGTCAAGGACAACATCGCATCACACAAACATGTGCCAAGTGGATGCATTTCAGATGGTTGATGTGGAATTTCACCTTCAGATTTGATTTTCTAAGGTGATGGTATGTAAAAGGGGAATTTACACAAGGGGTGAAAATTCTATATTATACATTTTTCCCCCACTTTAGCGAGCGCGAATATTGATGAGTGTTCGCTAAAGTAGATCGAAGAGTTACAAATGTATACCTGAACCATCTAGAGAGAAAAATATAATCTAGAAAACTCAAAAGTACAGGACAGGAAAAGGACTCCGCAGGTACCCTCTCCTGAGGAGGTTTGAACAAAAGAACTTTGTATCTCTATGGAACTACGAAGTTGCACAAACTACATTGAAGTCCCGCAGACCAAAGATGGAAAATTATCACAGGATGTAAGCACTTCGCAATCCCTTAGACCTGCAAAGAAGGAATTCTCCCAAGTACTCTCTCATGAAGAAATCCCAGTGTAAGGGGCAATCCATAGAGTCAAACTGGAAAGTGGCTTCACAGGTGCACTTGTAAAGCAACATGTTAATCCACAGATCAAACATGTTAGAAATCGACACGCAGCCACATGAGAAAACAAGAAAAAATTCAAAGGGGTCTCTAATGAACCCTTCAAAAGAATAAGGGTCCACTCAAGGGATGCATTGTTTGAAAGTGCAAGAATATTTTTTCACAAATCAATTCTCCATCAAGGAATCCTTTCGTAATATGTTCACTTCATCAAGGAATTCAAAAAGAAGAAAATGCCCCCTCGCAAGGGAAAGGTCAAGGATTATCCCATAGGAAAAGTTGCTCCCTCCTTGGAGGAAAGTTATTCAATTTCTTTCTTTGTGATCCCATGATGAATGAAACACATCCCACTAGGGGTCCAAGTTAGGAATACAATTTTTGAAAAATTTTGCAGATATTTTTGAGAAAAGATTTGTTGGCAACAAATGCATTTTTTGAAAATAAAATTTAACATGGTAGGCCCCCCTTAGGGTGGTCCATCTTGAATGTAGAGGCACATGACATCCTAAGGATAGAAAATAAAGAATGAAAAAGTGATGTTGTGGCCCACGAGACATAGCGAGATTTTATCATGGTGATATTGTCGCACACATGAGGGACAACACATAGGCACCACAACATCACAACATAAGTAAGGAAGAGAGAAAGATAACAAAATTGCAAAAAGAAACAATAACATTACAGACAAAGGACATCGGAGCGATTTGATATTTCGAGGTCAAAGTTGCTCATAATTATATATAAGTATAATAATTGTATACAGATGAACTATCATCAAGCCCCTACTATATTAGACCATATAAAGAATGCATGAGAAGACAAAGTAAAAATAAAAAATTGGGTCAACATGGAGGGGAAGCCTAAATGCCCCCAATACTTTGCATCATCCCCAAGCTGCCAAAAATCAAAACACATAACAAAGGAAGAATCATGCCACAAATAGAGGAAGTTTATGAAACATGATCACTCCTATATCCAAGCACCTACAAGGGTGACAAGGTTCATCAAGGAACACATAACATAAGCATAGGGGAACACATCACAACAAACACACACCTATTATAAAGGTAAAGAAGAGGTTCCCCCTAACACTCATCGACTAAGAGCTCATCTACTTCCCAATCTAGATAATTATATGGGGAAGGAAGATGAGCCCACAATGGTGGAATATTAATGGGGAACCATCCAACCCTCTCATAACAAGGGCCAAGGAAGAAGGCCCCAAGAGGTCTTCTCCGCTCGGCTCTTGTAGAGCAATGGTCAATGATTTTGTGAAGATCACTAACAAGGTCGTGATCTCATCCAAAGAGTTAAAGATGCACTTTATGGGAGTGCTATTTGTTACCTCAACAGACGGCGAAGGTGATGCCCAATATTCACTGCTAGGTTCACTGAGTGAATCGAAAGTAGTTTCAAACTTAGGGGAGGCTAGAACTTGCTCCGTCACTAGGATGACACATGCTAGCACAAGACCACCCTCTAAAAAAGGTGAGATTCTTTTACACCTCCCATTGCTAGAACGCCCAACCTCTACCTTTTGCTTCATTGGAGGGTGTGAACTCCCCACAAATGAGGCAATAGGCATGGAGGAGGAGGAGAAAACTACGACATACACCACTGAGGTGTTCAACATGTCCACAGGTTTAGGGAATGGTGAGATATCTGAAAGGGGCATCAAGAGAGGTGGCTCAATCAAAGGAGTGATAAACACCTATGTGTGTGAATAATGTGGACTAACTAAAAAGATAAACCAACACACCAATGAAACATTAGATCAAAGGAAACTAATTAAAAAGTAAAACAAACTCTAAACATCAGCTCCTTCAAAATCATTCCATTGTCCTCTATCTCCAAGGATTCAATGCAAGTTACTGGCTCTTAGTTGGTGTAAGCATCAGCTTGGTAGAATGACAACTTCAGAGAATGAGTTTATGCAAAATGCATGTCTATTTACTAAATGATTAATCTATGAAATTAAAAACAAAGATGCTATGAACTTGAAATTCTATGCTTAAAAATATTGCTAAATACAGATTCAAATGCAACTATAGTAATCATGCTAAATTCACAAAATCTAGGATCCTCTTCAACTCACAAAAGGATTGTATTTATAGGACTTTGGAGGCAAAAGTCTAGTTGGCAAAGATCGACGGTCGAAATCAAACTTGTCAAGATGAATGTTGAGAGATTTTGGAAGTTGAGAGAAAGATGGAAGGTTGAGAGAATAAAGGGAAATTTTTCCTCCTACACAACCTCCTCCATTCAAAATTGAAGGAAAGTTGCCATTTTTGCAATTAATTATGAGGAGTTAGTTGATAGTTGAGGATAAATCCATAATTAAATAATTAAGTGATTTAATTATGTGTGGCAATGAATTTAGAAGCTTCCATAATTAAATAATTAATATTTAATTATGTGTGGTGTGAAGAATAATGAATAATGAAGAATATTCTTTTATTTGAATTTAAAATTCAAACTTAAAGTAACATGATAATCAATATAAATAGATTATAAAATTTATTTAATTAATTAAGAAGGAGATGGAAAATAGTAATAATTAAATAAACTATTTATTTAATTAAATTTAGAAGAATTAGAAATAATGAACGATATAGTAAATAATTATATTTATTTATATGTAGATGACTTTAGAATATTAACTAAATAATTCATATTTAATTAATTATCAGGCTTGATTTAATGTGACTATTTTTAGGTGTATACAACACCTACACCTTTTTAAGGTCAGGTGCACTCATGCTTATAGTGGGAGTTGGAAGTAGAATCGAATTTGATTGAACGAGAAGAGAGGAGGAGAGAGGACATAGTAGGAAGCCCTAACACAGGGGTAGTCAACTCCCCTTCCTTCCTTTACAAAGTTGAGAATTGACAGAATGCTCCTGGACAGCCACAGAGGTGTTTGTCACGGTCATCTTCAGTGGAGGGACAAATTCTTGAACGAGAGCAAGAGGAAGAGGTTGAGAGACGACGAGAGGAGTTGATTTTAGCGCCTCGGTGGTGGGCCTCTTCCCATTCACTACTTTAGGAGTAGGAGTGGTAGGAGGCCACAAAGGCTAAGACATAGAGGATTCCCCATGGAGACCCTTCCTTCTACCATATCGAACGGGCCTAGGCATCGTGGGAAGAACGAGAAGTTTGAATGCAAGACGCTTGGGATTTCACCAAGTAGGCACCATAGGGTTCTCTTGCAAATGTGAAGCAGAATCTAATGACACCGCAGTAGGGAGAGAGGGACCATTAGGATGGATAGTGGAAGAGGAAGAAGAGGATACTCGAGAGCGCTTCTCTTCTTCCCTTCTCTGGGCCATGGTGGCATCATTGTTAACTTTTAAACAAGCCCTATGCAAGACAACATCGGGAGATGGAGGATACCTCACCTTAGGCATTAAGTGCCCTTTCTTGTAATTTGCATAAGTCTAATACAAGAGGTTTTTCTTAGGCAAGGGTGGACCAATGGGTGCAGACCAAAAGTGATCTAAAAAATAGATACCATGAGCAACTAGTGGGTTATAGGTTGTGTCGTGGATCAGATGCACTGAACCCTCATGAATAAAATTCAGAAATTTATGTACTATCAAGGGAATTGCATTCATAACTTCTAACTAGGGGATACATAGTTTCACTCTGAAGAGCTCAGACCACAAGATTATGTCGAAAAGCATGTTCACTGATTTAGGTCCAACAAGAACGGACAAGGTGATGCTACCAAGGGGAGGTACAAAAAGTTTGTTATGCATACAGATGGTACTTTCAAGTGTGTCGTACCCATTTTTATGTAGGAAATTACTTAACATAATATCCTCGATAATCACATTCACCTGATACGTTGAGTCAACAAGAAAATCTATCACAATGTTTCCATTGATTTGCACAGGGATGTAAAGAGGAGATGGCTCTCTATTAAAACCCATTGACAGCTCCTACAAGGTGAAGTTTATACCAGGAACACCACTCACAAGTTGCAAAGAGGGGATAGGAAGATGCAGGAAGGAGGCTATCAGACACACTAAATGACACTCTCATAGAGCTCCCGAAAGTTTTGCAATTGGATAGTGACCCAACTAAGGCTTCGTCCTGCAATTCTTACAGAACCTTCCAACTATGCCTACTAGGGGTTACAGGTTGGATTGTAAGGTGAAACACCTCACAAAAAATACACCTACAATGCTCTTAGGACACAAGGAAAGGACCCTTCAACACTACTAAATGGAACCAAAATGGTTCACGTCGGGTTCACCAAAAATGTAAGAGAGGGGGGCCAACCACACCAAGGCTCCAAGTCAAGGAAATTTGAGAGTGGAGAGATGCCCTAACTTACCTCACTCTAACAAGTGTTTTGGGATGAGGATCAAGACTGAAGAGAACTATCAAGTGCTTTTCTCACTCTACAGACCCGAAAAATTTAATTGGGGCTAGACGAGCCGATTTCTAGAGTCCAAACCACACTTCAAATAGCTCTTTGTCTAAGGGGAATAGTGTGGGTCTAGGACAATAGTGTGGTTCACTAGTGTCTCTTTGGCACACTAGTGTTCATATGGCCAGAAAACATAAAATGTAGTAAGGAAAAAACCAAAAGCCTACTAACAGCTTAGCTAACTAACTTTAACGAAATGAACAAAATGATAAATTAAGTAGATAAAAATAAGGGTGAAGAATATTAACTCACTGAAGCATCAGTTTTCCAGCGAGCTCCACACACACGTTCACCTACACAAAAGAAAGAAGGGAAAACTTTTGGGGTTGTATAGGGGTTTGCCTCAATCAAACACCCACTTTGGTGTTTCCACCTCTACAGACAACCAAAAAATAAATACAGTAGAAAGTACAAGGAAATAGAAATGAATACACTGAACACTACAAAAGATGAAATATACTCTATCAAATCACAATGCGAAAGTAAAGTGATGCAATACCACCTCCACCCAAAGGCACTCAGGGCCAATGAAGGGAGAATACAAGGTAAAAAACTTGGCAAAGTTGCCACAGTTGCATCATCGACAAAGGGAGGTCTCGCAAGACTCCAAGCACACAACTTCAATGGTAGAGCAACACGTGCAAGGATGAATTTGATAGAGCAACTAGTGGCTGCAATGCTCAATGGAGTTGTGAAAATAGAGTGCTAGAATGTTGAGAGATTGAATGAGAATTACTTCATAGATATAATGAGAGTGAAACATTTCAATGAACATGAAGAAGATGAAGTGATAGTGAATGGAATGGATTTGAAGGCCAAAGGGAGATGTTTTGGGTTGGTTGGTTGCACAGAGGCATTACAAACCATCACCAATGAGGAGTGTAATGTACCCATGGATTCCAAATGTAGGAATCTGTCAAGGATGATAGTGTATCATGTAGACGTCTATGTGTTGCACTCGCATCCCT
Source organism: Sequoiadendron giganteum (assembly GCA_007115665.2). Taxonomy (NCBI): domain Eukaryota; kingdom Viridiplantae; phylum Streptophyta; class Pinopsida; order Cupressales; family Cupressaceae; genus Sequoiadendron; species Sequoiadendron giganteum. The sequence goes on along the minus strand of CM021100.1, from coordinate 168,232,522 downwards.
AACTAAAATTCCCCCACCAACACACAAAACATGTGCCAAGTGGATGCATTTTGGATGGGTGATGTGGAATTTTTCCTTTGGATTTGATTTTCTAAGGTGAGGGTATGTAAAAGGAGAATTTACACAAGGGGTGCAAATTCACTCCTATACATTAAAAAATGAGATCAGATGGTTGATACTACATCACATAGATCCTTAGCATCACATTTATCTTTCTTAAAGCATGAAGGAAATATACGATAGGCTAATGTATGTGATGGACATCAGTCGACTCGGATTTAAAGGAAATTTTGATCTGACAATGGCATTTTAAAGTTAAATTCATCGAACAAGGAATGTTGGATAATGGCACAAAGTTGGAGATCAATGATCGATATTCAAAGTGTGATAATGAATATTCTCAAAATTTAATTTGATGATAAGTTACCAAGATGAAGTTGATTTCAATGTATTTTTATAAAATCATTATATGACGGTTTTAAGGGACTGTGAAGCAATTAGGGTTTGTCATGGTTAGAATGGTAGTGGGAGTGGTTGTCGAAAATAAAATTTTGATATTTCATGTGTTTAGTGGATACATAAATGCATATGATTCTAATTCATAGGGGTTACTAAATTAAATGTGTTTTAGGTGTGGTAGAGGATATGGTAATAGACAAAAAAGCTATCAATGTGATGATAATGGTAAAGGTTAATTGAGAGAAGGGAAGAGTAGAGGAAGTGAGTCTAGATTAATTATTTGAAAAGGTCCATTCTTAGGTTGAAAAAGAACCAGTATTTGCATACATTAACTTGTAATGTTTTAGAATTTGGTGCCTCAAAAAGAATGAGTTGATGCTCAATTATGTGTGTAGTGTACCAAGAGGTTGGTTACTCAAAACATTGTCTTAGGTCTGTAGTGTACCAGGAGGTGGGTGCCTCAAAACAATTTATCCAGTGTCAATGTATATGTAAGTGGGTGCTTATAAAACATATGTAATATCTTTGATTATGAGGTTGGATTAGGATAGTAGATCCTAGCACCTATTCTCATTGTGGTTTTTCCCACATTGGGTTTACCACATATATCTAGTGTCTTGTTATATGTGTGATGTTTATGTGTTTTAATATTTCTTGTCTATCATTTTAATTTGGTAAAATTTTGCACATTGATTCATCCCCCCATCTTAGTGTATTGGTGTTCTTTCAACACAAGGAAAATAGAATTAATTTAAACAATAAAGGTAAGTTAATCAAGACTATATATGATCCTTTTGAGACTTGGAAATGGACTAGAAATGATTTTTATGATTAACCTAATTATAACGATATGACCTAAGATGAAAAATGTAAGATCTTGACAAATAATAGAGTGAAACAATAAATTGCAAGTAGATCTAGAAAGCATAGGAGATTGTGTACGTGTCCTAAAAAATGTGTTCTAGCATACACATGAGGACAAGGATTTCTAGGGGTGTATGGGTATTTGATAGGGTGTCCTCTACTTTTGGGGTCCTTTAATGATAGATTTCATCTTTTGATTTTTGGTTGTAGTTGTTGGAATGTTGTCGGATAATTTTGTAGGTGAGTCCTCGTGTCTTGACAAGATGTAGGGTTTGAATGCAACAATAAACACTTTGTCCTCAATATTTCTTTAAATCTCTTCAAACCTAAGATCTGGACACTCACAAAGAGAAGAGATGTTGTTCCATTTAGGGGCTTGCCTTAATCAAACCCCATGTAAGTGTTTTCATTTCCATAATGGCAATGCCAATGATAAAATGATAATTGAAAGGAAGGAATGTTGAAATCACACAGTTTTGCAACTTACCACCCTTCAATGGCTTTCTTGAAGGACTAAAATCATGCACATAACCTCAAGGTCTTGATCTTTCTATCTTTATTTTCTTGAATGCTTCGAAGACCTACAAAATTTATAACCTTCACAAAATAATGATAGCATGAACACACATAAACTCACATAGGATTTGACATGATGTTAGGATCTTGAATTGTTGCAATAAAGCTTTGAAATATTGCTTATGACTTGTGTGATAGTGCTCTTGATCATAAGTTCACCAATATAATTTCACTTAGTGCTAGATAGCTCTCAAATAATGCAATAATTAGGTATTTATAGGCATTTCTCTTAATTCTCGAGAATTAAGTCTTGATAGCCGATATTTGAATTTTGAATTTTAAATGTAAAAATGGCCACTCTCACATATTAAAAATTGGTCCCTGATAGAATATGGGATATGGGTCTTGGCCCTATTTTCTAGGACACAATGTATTAGGGGCAAACCACTAATTGATTGCATTTGTTCAATTATTTTAATTTCTCATAAAGTGGTACAAATGGGATATATAATGCACAATTTTAGGAAATTAGGGACTCAATTAGGCTCAATAATTTAGGGGAAGAAAAACACAGTGTGAAATTATCAAGGGTGGGAATTTAAAATGCTACATTGACATAATTTCTCTATTCATCACCTAATATTTCTATGAAATTCAAAGGACTTATGGGATTTGATACCAATTTCTCTCTACTTTCCCCTTAATTTAGTTAGAAACTAGAGAACCATAAAAAAATATACTATAATACTTATGCTTCCAAATAATAAAGGGAATAAGGAGGAATTGGGAGATATTAGGGTGGGTGCAAGAATACTAAGTACACGAAGTAGACAATTTTTTTTTATAGAATGCATACGATTCATAATATGTACTCACAAAATTGCTTCTGCAATTCCTAGCAATGTGTCTAAAATTGTATAGAGGTACAAATACATTATTGCTGAAAAAGTTATTTCTTCTTACCAGAGCTTTTCTACAATCCATAGGCTTATGACCAAAATTATTGCAATTAAAACAATAACCAAAAAAAAGGATAATTGAACCCAGTGTTGAATCCTTCTCTTCCAAATCTTCTCTTCTTCTGAACTTGAATAAAGCCACCATTATATGTACTACTTTCATCACTTACAATGATTCCTTCAAAATTTATACTTTTGGAGCCAGTCACTTCTGAACTTTCTTTCACACACTATTTTATCGCCTTGTTCTTCTGATCATCAAAACTAATTTTGGTTTTGACATTCGAAGACCTATGACTTCCCACTATTTGATCTAGGGTTTGAGTGCTCTTTCCAAAATTCATCTGCAATAGTTGATTCACTTTCTCAAGCTCTTTTCTTATTGTCATAATTTCTACTTACGGCTTCCCACGATCCTTATCTCTTAACAACAAATTTCCAGTCAAAACTTCTTCAATTATTTTTGTTTCTTCTATCTAGGTCTTCAACTCAACAATCAACTTCACTACTTTCACTAGATCCTGATATACCTTTTATTTAGCCTTCACTTCTTCTATAAATCTCTTCTTCAATCTCTTAATTTATTTACCAACACATAGCAATTCTTCCAGAAGATCTACTTCATTTTCATTATTTCTGGAATCCATTTCAGCATTTTCCTTAGTAGTTTCAAAATCCATGTGTACAACTTTCCCTTTTTCATCTTCAGAGATTTCTTCACCTTCTTCCCCATTAGTGTAGAAAATATTTTGTTTCCTCATACCTTTATTCCTTCTTTGAAATGATTTTCTTCCATACTTTTTCTCAACATTTTTAGTATCTATATGGTGACACGTAGCCATAAAATATCCTTCACTAGAAGTAAAACACTTAAAAGGAAACTTAACTTTATACTTACCAAAACCTCTTTGTGGTTGAAACATAGAATTTTGTCTCCACTAGGGTTTTAGGACCTAGGGCAACAATCTTCTATACTTCACATTCAAGGATGACCCCAAAGATCTCAACCCAATGAAGAATGAAGGAAAAGATCTAACAATAGGGTATTCTAGGGTATGATTTCTGATTAGAAAAGGGGTTCACCACCAAGTAAGAACTTGGATAGGATAATGAAATGCAAGATAAAATGCAAAACCTAGTTTCATGCAAAATTAAACTAAATGACTTGAAAATGTAAGAACAATAAAATAGAAAGCTACGAAGAAGAATGTGTGCAATTAGAAATGTGTTGAAGACGAGAAAAAGCTTTGAAATTCTAAAAAACCTAATTTTCTAGCCTAGTGGGACTCATTTTCCATTTTGGGAAAATCAGTCCCAAATCTAGATTCTTGTGCAAGAGTAAGTTTTAGCCTAATGGGTATCTATAAGAGAGGGGGACCAACCATGTTTAAGGCCCCATGTCATGAAGATCTAAGAGCAGAAGGCTACCCTAACTTACCTAACTCTAAAGGAATGTTTCAAAAGAGGGATCAGAATGATGAGGACTATAAGATCTTTCAATTACTCTTCAGACTCAAACTATAATCTAGGCTAGGCAAGCTGGCTTTTTGGAGTTGGTTATGTACCTCAGAAAAATATCTATCTGAGGATAGCAGTGTAGTTATGGGATTTCATCGTGACACACTAGCGTCTCTTAGGCATGCTGGTGTTCATACGGCCAAACAATAGGAGACACAGTAAAACTGCCAAAAAGACCTACTAATCTCCTAGCTAGTTCAATCTAGATGGTAAAAATAGAATGAGAAAGTATACAAAGTAGATACTAAAATTATAAATTAAATAGATTAGAACTAAGGTGACAAATATAATCTCACAAAGATGCTTGTTCGCCATCTAGCTTCAAATTCATGTTCACCTACACATGTAAGAGAGGGTAATTTTTGGGGGGTTGTATAGGGGTCTACCTTAGTCAGACCCCCGTTTCGGTGTTTCTACCTGCATGGAAAATGAAGATAGCAACAATAGAGAAATATATGATAAAGGAGAAAATAAATTATAGAACACAATAAACACTACAAAATAGTGAAGTGCTACTCAACCAAATCATAAAGGAGAGGAGTGAAAGTGTTACCACCTTTACCAAGAGCTCACTAGCAAATGATGGAGAAAGAGAACTTGAAAACTCACCAAAACCTCAACTGTGGTGAAGGGAGGTATTGCAAAACCTCAACCCCTATTGTAATGGCTTGTTCCACACTTTCTCTATGGAGTTGATGTAGTGTTGATGTTGCTTCTATGGAGTGCCAAAGTGTTGCTTGAAGATTACCAAGAGAGATCACGAACTGCTAAGAAGATTTATTGGACGAGAAAGATATGTATTTCAAGACCAAAATAGAGGGGAAAGACCCATTTTGGGGCTGGTTGGTCGAAGAGGGACATTACAATTCATTCCCAATAGAAAGTGTAACACCTTCTTCAACTTCAAACGTATGAATCCATCAGAGACATAAGTGCATTGTGCAAACATTTGTGCACCACGTGATGTCCCCGAGAGTTATTCTTCTATCGATGCAAAATAAAAATTCCAAGTGGAATGCAGGTCGCTTGTTGATGTGGAATTTCACCTTTAGATTTGATTTTGTAAAGTGCAAAAGTGTAAAAGGGTAATTTCTGTAAGGGTTTGAAAATTTGTTCCTATACATTTTTCCCCACTTTAACGAGCACAATTACTGATGAGTGATTCAGTAAGTAGATCAAAAAGGTAGTAGGTTTAGAAATGTATACCTGAACCATCGAGGAAGCAAACCATAATCTAGCAATCTCAAAAGCATAGGCTAGAACAAAAGACTCCACAGTCCCATAGAACCATGAAATTGTAGGATGAAAGCATCTTACAGGCCTACAGAACTACAAGGACACGACCCCCAAGATCTCTCACATGAAGGAAGCCCCGAGAAAGTAAGCGTCTTACAAGCCCATAGTCCTATAAGGAAGGTGTCCTCCAAGATCTCTCACTTGAAGGAAACCGAGAAAATTTCAGTACATACCTGCAAAGGAGGTAACCTTCAAGATCTCTCACATGAAGGAAATCAAGAAAATTTCCCTACAGAGCTACAAACCTGAAGGGGAGCAACCCCCAAGATCTCTCACATGGAGGAAGCTCAAAGGAAGCATCCTACAAGCTCGCAAACTTGTAGGGAGGTATCCCCTAAGATCTCTCACATTGAGGAAACCAAAGCAAGGGGACTCTATAGAGCCAAGAAGTGGCTTGATAGGCGCACCTACAAAGTGACATAATTACCCACAGATAGAACATATCAAAAAGTGGCCACGTAGACAAGTAAGTGGATAGTCACATGGACCGTTGACAAGTTGGAAAACCTTCAAAGGGGTCCCTCGAGAATCTCGTGTGAAGAGGAGGTCCACTCAAGGGATTAACTATTTGAAAGTACAGGAAGGACATTCTTTCACAAATCGATTCATCATCAAGGAATCCTTTCAAAAGATGTTCAATTCATCAAGGAATTTGAAAGGAAGAAAAATGCCCCCTCACGAGGGGAAGGTCAAAGCGGTTCCCACCTTGGAGGAAGGTTCTCAAGTTCTTTCTTTATGAACCCATGATGAAGGAAACATGTTCCATAAGGGGTCCAAGTCGTGAATACTATTTTGAAAAAGAAATGCTCATGAGGACTTTCGAGAAAAGATTCATTTCCAACGAATACGTTTTTTGAAAATTGAAGCATTATAGAGATGGTGTTGTCACACATGAGAGGGAAAAATCAAGCAAAGAAGAGAAAAACGAAGGAAAAAGAGCAAGAGACTGAGACAAACAAAAACAAAGGGCACAAGGGTGATCTGATATTTCGGGGTCAAAACTGCTCATAAATATATGTATATAAGTATAATAGTAGTATATAAATGAACTATCATCAACCCCCTACTATATCATACTGTGTGAAGAATGCACTAGAAGACAAAGTAAAAATTAAAAATTGGGTCAACATGGAAGGGAAGCCTAAATTCCCCCTGTATACACCCAAAATTGGTCAAGATAATCAGTTAATTAAATAATAGTTATTTAATTAACAAATCTTAATTCCTCTACTTATAAATAAATTAAAAAATTTATTTATATAGTTCCTTTCTTAAATTCTTTCTAAAATTATTTTCCTTCTTGATTTAATTAAATAACCAAATCTAAGTAATTTTTTTTATTTGATTATGTCCCTCTCATTAAAATTTAATTTTTAATTTAATTTTCTCACATTTCTACATATTCTTCTAACCTCCTTCCATGTCATTTGCCACCTCAGCATGTGTCACATGAATTTAAATATTTCTAATTTCTAAATGAAATTATCTTCAACAAATTTGAAACCACCTTGGACACATGGCTTCTCCCCATTTGATGCTCTTTAACACTTGGAAAAGTGCTCTTTTAAAGGGGACAACCTCCATGATTCTCTCTAACTTCCTCTCCCGTTGGTCTCTCTGGATCATAATCTTGACTGTTGAATTTTGCCACAACACAATATGCCTTGGAAATCTTATAAATACAACATCATCCTCCAGATTTTGATAACACATCTTGAAGTAAACTTACTCTGCGGAAATCATTTGAGATCAATAGAGCATTTTGAGAGAATTTAAAATTATGGTTATATTAGTTTAGAATCATGTCTTAGTTTAGTGAATTCATTTCTATTATCATAATAGTTTCCTTGCAATAGTTATATCACAACATTTGCAGCATAGCATAATCTTCATTTTTATCGCAAAAAAAATCTTATTTTAGCATCATGGCCTTAATCACATAGTTTATCAAAATTTTCAGCATACATTCTCTAGGTTGTCATTCTAAAGTCTTAGTGAAAAGCCAAATCTGAGAGTCATTATGAAATAAGGAATCCTTAGAGATAGGAAACAATGGAATGTTTCTAGGAATTGATTGTGTTTTGAATTTGGTTAATTCTGTAATTTGATTCTCTAATGCAATGTCTCATTTCTTGTGTGTTTAATTGTTCACTTTTACTCACATATTTACAACACACATAAAATGGCACGCACTGTGGGGCCTGACCCCTATTTTTAACATTTTCTAGAAAAGTGTGTTTTATAGGTTTAGACGTGAGAAGTTTTAGCACGACCATGAATTCTTTTGGCACACATGAAACACCTTTTAGCGCATATAGTTCTTGTTACGGCGCATCCGAGACATATTCTGGTGCATCCAATTATTCTTCTAGCACATACAAACTATCTTTCGGTGCATACGAGGGGTTTTCTAGTGCATCTCTAGACTGTTATAGTGCATACATTAGTTTCTTTAGTGCATGCAAGTGATACTTTAGCACATAGAGTCTCTATTATGTCGCATCTAGTTTATCTTGCAGAAAATTAAAATTCCAAAGTCTAATATATATTCTTTGTTTTATAGGTATTATAAATGTTGTCAAAGACTTTGTTGAAACTGATAAAAACACTATCAAAGACTTCAAATCTAAGCCTACTAAAATTTTATTGCAAGGATTTATTATTGTTTATTTTGATTAAGTGATGAACATAGCTTAATTAGGGGAAAATGAAAACAATGTCTATTGTGGTTGTTGTCAGTTGAGTGGTAGGCATATGCTCTCCCCTTAATTGGGTGACCAAAAATCCAGACCCATTCTCTTCATTCTTTTTCAATTTTATCCTTATACGACCTGTCTAGTGGGAAAAATTAATCACCTCAGGGAACAACCCAACTGGTAACATGCTAAAGCCAAGGGACTTCCAACCGGTATATAAGTGTGGGTACTTGAGGAAAGTTCAAGTATCACGATAATTGTTCTGACAAGAAGGGAAGTAATGGTCTCTTGTTGAATGGATGATCCCCCATGAACAAAATGCCTATACTAGAACCCTTTTTTATATAGTAAGCCAAGAAGTGAGTGTCATGGAGGGGAGTGAGCTTGGTCAAGCTTCTATTCATTCACCAAAAGTAAGCATAGCTAGACTAAAAATCCAAGTGGGAATCCAGTAAATACTATCCTACACAGCCTTAGGAATTGTACTTGTTTGGTGTGTCTTACATGTGTGTTTTAAAAAAATAATCAAAAAACAAACATCACACATATAAAATGTACAATCACTGATTCAGAAGGACATCCAATCAAACAATCAAATTCCCTTCTAGAAAACCAGAAAAATCAATCAAACTGTTAAAAATAGAGAATATTTTCCAATTTATCACATCCATTGACTGTTTTGGCGCATACCTCCCATATTTTAGCTCATTGATTTCCTATTCTGGCACATACCTCTCATATTTTAGTGCATTAATTTCCTGTTCTGGTGCATAGCTTCCATATTTTAGTGCATTGATTGCCTGTTTTGGTGCATACATACCCTATTTTAGTGCATCTATGTCATCTTGTAGTGCATACCTTACATATTTTAGTGCATACATTGATTGCTTGAGCACATACCAACAATCCTTTAACACATCTAGATCATTCCTTAACACATCTGTGCAATATTTTAGTGCATCTAGTAAATCCAAAACTAGAGGGCTAAATTCACTGTCTATTTGAATTTTAAATTCACTGATCAAGATCCTTTTCAAAACAAAATCATTCCTCGATCATACTAGAGTCTTAAACTTGTTGAAACTAGCATTTACAAGTGAAAATCCTTTACCTAAGCTTTGATCAAACATCTAAAAGTGCCTCATCATCACACCCATCTTTGATTAGCAGTTGAGTTTCATCATCAGGATTCATCATCATTTATCAGGATCTATCATCTTTTGTCCCCAAAAAAACATTATATAATAGGATTTAAATTAGTCCTTTTGGAACTCCTAAACAATGATCTAAGTTTACTCAAATTTTCATCACTTGTATGCTCGTTGAAACAAGATCCCAAAGGCAGAAACTTAAAGAAAAAGAACTTGAGACCCAAAACACCATGGTTGAAGCTGAGGAAAATACATTCCATAAATTCCACACACCTGAAACTGAGGAAATAAATGAGGAAGACGTCCAACAAGCTCAACAAGATCCAAATTTACACAAATTCCTAGATTTTTTTTTTGAAAGATATGGAGAAAATACCTTTTGATGTTGGCTAAACAAGGTGTAAAATTACTTGATTATTTTGATGTAAATCAATTGAAAGGAGAACCCAAAAAGAACGAAATTAATCCCCCAACCACGGACCCAGTGGCTACCCTAACCAATGAAATGCAAAATCTTCAAAAGCTTCTTGACATGCAAAAGGGAACCACAAAAGGGTATTTGATACAAGACCTATGTCCATATCCTTTTGACCCAAGTGTGAACAAGATTCCATTTCCCAAACATTGTGAATTCCTTAAATACGATAAATACAATGGTGAAACATATCCTATAGATCACATAAGAGAATTTTGAACAATGAGCCTTGAATTCACACATGAGGAAACTTACTTGATGAGATTGTTCCCACAAAGCTTGGGAGGAAAATGTATGCAATGGTGTTTGAAATTACCCCCAGGGATCAAATCGTTTGAAGAATTGGTCAACAAATTTATTACACAATACTCTTATAACATTCAACATGAGATTACAATGAAGGAACTTTGCAATGTAAAAAATAAAGAAAGGGAGAATCATTTCTTGTATTCTTACAAAGGTGGAGAAGATTATTTAAAAGATATCCTCGCATTATACCAGAAAAGGAAAAGATGGCAGTGTTCATTGACAATTTAAATGATGATATGAGTTATAGGATTGAATTGCAATGTCCACCAACCTTTGAAAAATTGATTGAAAATGGAATTAAAATCGAAAAAGCTTTGGCCAAGAGAGGAATTTTTAAAATTTACAATGAAAACAACTCATCAAACTCCTCCAACAATGATAAACCCAAGTTTTGGCAAAGATACAAGAATACCGGTAATGATGCTTCAGCTAAAACAAAAAATACAAAACCAATATTTAATCTGACAAGAACTACCACCAAAACAACACCAATCAGAACAATAACCAAAATAATTCTCCATCTTGACCACCACCATATCAAATGCCATAAAATCACAGGAAATTCACACCTTTGGGTCAATCACTAGAATCTACATAAAAGAACTTTTGGTAGAAAATCTTATCACCTTACTCGACACTCGAGGTTTTGAGCCAAAAGTGAAGTTATCATGGTGGAATGATGCCCAATATTATGAATTTAATTGATTCAAAGGCCATCTAATGAAAAACTGTATGCAATTAAACCACAAGGTGCAAGACTTGATCAACAATAACATCATACAAATAGAAGGACCCCAAACAAACATTGATCATGGTGCATTCAAGAATCCCTTACCAAATTATGACAAAGGGGAATCCTCTACAATGAACAACAAAGGGAAAAATGTAAACTATGTTCTTGATACTACCATCTATCAAATTTCAACCGTTGAGGATCAGAAAAATGACATTAAAATTAGTGATACACAAGACATTTTTGCAACCCACAATCAAATTAATGACACTCCAATCAACTAGGATAAGATACAATCATAGCTAAGAAACAAATCAATGAAACCAACATCACCTCCAATCAATTCCATAACATCAAACAAGACATGGCTGGAACAGAGAACCAAATTAATGCCATTAAAATCAAATGGAAACAAGACACTGTACCCATAAATGCAACCACGAGGGCATAATCCAAATATTTTCTAAAAGGAAGCTCATCCAAAACACCCATTGCCCTATCACATCAATACATCATTGTTGATCAACTTCAAAAGAACCCAACACAAATATCTATATTGGAACTCCTCAAGATTTCATCCGCCTGCAAGGAAATTTTTGAAAAGGCCCTAGTGGACACAACGACACCAACAAATTTGGAATTTTGCACATTCCAATCCATGGCGGGGCATTTGGTTGTACCTAATTGTTTATCCTTTTTAGAAAATGATGACAGATCTGTCACTCATCCCCGTAATGTAGCACTCCACATTGAATTCTTAATACATAAAATTTGAGTCAAGCGCATCCTAATAGATGGAGGATCCGGTCTCAATATATGTACTTTAAAGCTTGTCAGTGCACTAGGATTCTCTGAGAATGTAATAGATTCAAGGAAAAAGATCACCATCAAAGCCTATGATGATCAACAAAGAGATTCAAAGGGACTAATTATGTTGCCAATTCAAGTGGGGCTAATTCTAAAAGATGTAATTTTCCAAGTTCTGGACAAAGACCTGACATACAATATACTCCCGGTTTGTCCTTGGATCCATGAGATGCAGACAATTACCTCGACTTACCATCAATATTTGAAATTCCCTTGTAATGGTCAAAAGATTACCATTCCAGCTGATTCTAATAGTTCTTAGTATTGCAACACCCTCAAGTTGGTCCAAGATGTCTTTGTGCCCCATAACAAAGAATCTCCCACTTCCCCATCTGCCACCCCAGGTGATTCAATCCAATCAAATTCCTTGTCAAAAATACTCACCTCATCTAAACCACCTCAGAAAAGGGAAGAAGCTACCCATTTCTACATCCACCAATAATGAAGCCCAACTCAATGCTTTGTCCAAACAATTTGAAAAAAAAATTCCAAGTTAAAGATAAAGGTGTGGGTGAATATTCTATCGAGAAAACCCTATGTCTCTCATAATTATCTTCCCCACAGTCCTACAGTCAGCCATCAACCTCAACACAACATTCCTCACAAACCAGTCACACTCTTTGATGGAAGATTTATAAAAGCATTCACTCAAGCTAAGGAATCCGATGACAAAGATATTCTAAACTGTCTTTACAAGGATGAAGTTGAATCTCAAGTAGCAACAACTAATATACAAAAAACACAGTATGGAAAAGGTTTTTAATCTTCGACAAAATTGGATATGAAGGACAAGGACCTATCGGCAAGAGAAAAGAAGGCATCGTGGAACCGATTCAGCCCATCTTAACCAATCCAAAAGACAAGATAGGACTAGGATATAAGGAGGAAACAAAAGAAGAGGCCACCAAGAAAGTTGTTGAACGAATCCTACAACTACATGCTAGCAATGACTAAGAAACTTATTCAAATTAATACGAGTGGGATTCATTATATTAAGAGTCTTTTCATGACAAGGGAATTGATGTGATACAAAATTATGCACCCATACGTGAGGAGGGACAAAGTTAGGAATCAAGACCACTTGAATTTGGATCATGACCTATCGATGGCTCAAGCGAAGATGATTAGACTCCTAGCAAGATGAATCATTCAAAGGAGAGTTACATCATAGACCTTGGCATTGTTATCAGATTACTTGAAGACACTGCCATCAGGACCCTCACTTCCTCTAACTTAAACCAATCTAATGATTCCGTACCTCTAGTACATCTCAAACTTATCGACTGGGACCAAACCAAGCCTCTCAACATCCCTATATTTTCAAATGATGATTTCATCATCAACTTCCCCTATCTTGATAACCCTGAAACATGTTCCAATCTCATAACGAAACTTCTAGCCAGGGGAGCATCAAATCTCTCAGCTACAAAATAAATAATATAGAAAATTGATCTAATGGTGAAAACCATTCTATGGCAGCATTAGATTAGAAAAAAGTAAAAAATAAAGAGTGCATCCAATAGTGAAAACCTTCTTGAGGTGTTGACAAATGAGAGATTTGACACTCTCCCAGAGCATTTTCAGAAAATATCAAAAGTATTGATTGAGCCCACTCAATCCATCAACATTGGCACAAAAGAAACAACGAAGACTCTACATTTAGTAGCATCTCTAACAGAACAAGAAAAACCAAGCTTCACCAAATTATTTGAAGAATGACAAATAAAATTTGCTTGGTCCTATGCAGACATGCTAGGGATAGAACCATATTTAATCATGCATCATTTATCCTTACCACCAGGAGTAAAACTAGTGAAGCAGAAGTTAAAAAAAATGCATTCACATATTACCCTCTTGGTGAAAGGAGAACTGAATAAGCTATTGGATGTAGGGTTCATCAGACCAGTTGATTATGCCAAGTGGATCTCCAACATTGTACTAGTTTCAAAACCTGACAACAGTATCCAAATTTGCATAGATTTCAGAGATATCAATAAAGCTTGCCTAAAGGATGATTGTCCTCTACCCAACATAGACATCATCGTGAAACTAACAGCAAGACATGCCATGTTGTCACTTATGGATGGCTTCTCAGGATATAACCAAATCAAAATTGCTCCTAAGGATCAAGATAAAATACCTTTCACATGCCCTTGGGGCACATTCTGTTGGAATGTCATGCCCTTTGGACTAAAGAATGCGGGAGCTACTTATTAGTGAACCATGACAAAAATATTCCACGATATATGCACACATTCATGGAAGACTATGTAGATGATCTATTGGAAAAATCGTACACCAAAGAAGGACTAGAGATCCTAGACAAAATCTTCACCAGACTGGAAAAATTCAATGTAGAAATCAATCCAAAGAAATGTGTATTTGGGGTGACATCTGCAAAACTCTTGGAATATATAGTTTCAAAATAAGGCATTGAGATGGATCCAACAAAAGTTAAGCTAGTCATGGAAATACTGCCTCCAAAGATCATCAGTCAGCTAAGATCACTCCAAGGAAGATTTTAGTCTATTCGAAGATTCATCTCACAACTGGCAGACAAGACCCATCCTTTCACTCACTTGCTACACAAAAATGTTTCCTTTAGATGGGATGAGAAGTGTGAAGACACTTTCAAGCAATTAAAACAATATCTAATGAGTCCATCCATCTTAGTACCACCAACAGAAGGAAAGCCACTATTACTATACATAGCAACAACTGAGACATCATTGGGAGCTTTGGTAGCACAAGAGGATTCAAGAAGAAAAGAAAGGGTGATCTATTATATCAGCAGAACATTAAATGGATATAAAATAAATTACGCATCCATTGAGAAGGCTTGTCTGGAAGTAGTGTTCACCACTCAACAATTTTAACATTATATGTTGACTCATACCATCAAGTAAATAGCCAAAATTGATCCATTGAAATATTTTTTCAACAAGGCAAATCTAACAAGAAGACTGGCAAAGTGGGTAACTAAGTAAGTTTGACATCCAGTATGTTGATAGGAAAGCCATCAAGGGTCAAGCCATCATAGATCAACTAGCTAAAGCTCCATTACATGATGATCATCCTCTACACATTGAGTTTCTATATGTTGATGTCTTTACCATAACAACAAAATAATGGATATTATACTTTGATGGATCATACCTCGACATAGATTAGGAGCAGGAATTCTATTTGTCACTTCTCAAGGGCATACCATTCCAAAATCATACAGACTGATGTTTCGCTACACAAACAATATGGTGGAGTATGAAGCACTCATCATTGGCATCAAAATAGTTGTAGGATGGAAAATCGCAAAGATGCAAGTCTACAAAGATTCTCAACTAGTCATAAATCAATTCAATGATGACTATCAGAGAAAGGATAAAAACTAATGCCCTACGAAAGGATAATTGATGACTTTAAGAAATAATGTATTACTATCAAATTTGAATAGATCCCTAGAACAGAAAACAAAGTTGTTGATGCTATGGCCACTATTGCTTCTTTGTTACAAATTCTAGATAAATGAAGCCATTATGAGTTCATGGTGGAGAAAATATTTACCCCTGCATATGATGATCCTGAGTCCCAAGTCATTTTACATTTACTTGGCATTGATACCTCAATCTATGGAAATATCTACACCTATCTAAACGATAACACCCTTCCACCTGACCTATCACGAAACCAAAAATGAAACTTTATATGTCAAGTCGCTTGACATACCCTTATCACGGATGTACTTTACCAACGAGGTCTTGATGGAACTCTCCTTTGATGTTTGGAATGCGACAAGTCCAAAACACCCTTACAAGAATTTCACGAGTGTATCTATGGAACACATTCAAGTGGTCTTAGCTTAGCAAAGAAACTCCTCCATTTGGGGTATTATTGGATAAATATGGAGAAAGAGTCTTTCTAATTTTTCAAGAAATGCAAGAAGTGTCAAATCCATGGCAACATCATAAATTCACCGGCAAGAGAACTCCAGCCATTTGCATCAACCTATCCCTTTTGTTAGTGGGGACTTGAACTTGTGGGGAAAATCCATCCATCCTCTTCCAATGGGCAAAAATTCATAATCACGGCCACCGAGTACTTCATAAAGTGGGTTGAAGTTGTTCCTTTGACTACCATCATTGTTAAGCATATTACATCCTTCATTCTAAATTGCATCATCTTTAGGTATGGTGTTCCTCAATCCATTATCATCGACAATGGTAGACCTTTCAAGAATCGAGACATTCAAGAACTTTGTGAAAGGTTTCATATCCAACATCAGTTTTCTACACCATACTATCCTCAAGGGAATGGCCAAGCAGAGGCCTCAAACAAAACCATCTTGAAAATCATAAATAAAATTTTCAACGATGTTGGACATGACTGGCATATCCAACCGAACCTTGCTTTGTGGGTATACCGCACCAGTATCCACACCCTAGTAGGAGCCACACCATATGCTCTCGTTTATGGATCAGAGGCCATTTTACCTATTAAGGTTGAGATACCATCACTCTGTGTATCATTGAAGGGGATCATTTTAGATGGAGACTATCGGATATCTAGGTTACAGGAGTTGAAACTGTTGGATGAACGTCGTTAGGTTGCAGTTGATCACTTGAAACCATATCAACAAAGAATGTAAAGAATTTATAATCACAAGGTCAAACCATGAAAATTTCAGGTGGGTGACTTGGTACTGAAGAAAAACCTGTGCAATCAGCAAGACAAAGAAAAGAAGGGAAAGTTTGAACCAAATTGGATAGGTCCCTTTGTCATTGTATCAGTCTATGGATCAGGAGCATATTAGCTATCTACGACTGAAGAGGATTTATTTTTGGAGCCTATGAACAAACTCCATCTCAAAAATTTCTACACATAATTCATCTAGTGCACGATATAAAAGTCCTGAAGAAATCCAAAAAAAATAGAAAAAGTCTTGAAGAAATCCAAAAAAAAAAGTCTAGAAGAAATCCAAAAAAATCAGAAAAAGACCTGAAGAAAACCAAAAAAAGATCAAAAAAAGTCCTGAAGAAATCAAAAATAAATCAAAAAAATCAAAAAAATCGTTGCCTTGATGAAAACTTGGCAAACAAGCATCTTGGTAATAGCAAAAAAATCATAAAATCTGAAAAAGTGCAATAAAAACAAGTAGTGAAAACCTGGCAACAATCCCTATTTGTGATGAGTCGGTTGCTCCATCTGTTGGAACGTGTGTTGGCCATCCTCTTTTGCTATCATCACGCATACATGTCTATCTTCAAAGGAGATTCATGTACACATTTGGTTGTTGCAATCATGTCCCACCTTGGCTTGGTTTTCATTGTGCATTTCCATAATAAATTGATTTTTTTCTCACTAGGGGCAAAATCTTGAACTCACTAGGGGCTTAAATCAAATAGACAAACAATGGTAAGGCAATTTGGCGTAAACAACAATCACACTAAACATCAAACCGAACATCAATCACAATCAGTCAAACAATCACTCATCCAAATCAACATCAAGTAAAACCAATCAAATCTCAATGGATGACCATCTTTTGAATCATGGTTGGATCACTTTAGCATGTATGTTCAATTGTCGTTATCATTTCTCTAGACTACCTCGATGATGTCCAAAACTAGAGGCTCTAGGAAGGAGAATGATATTTTTCTTTGTCTACTGTCTGTGAGCTAATCATTACTACTTTGCAAATTGTCGTAGGACATGCTCTACAAAGTATCATTGATGACATTCTAAATTAGCATGGGAAAATTATTAACTCTTGTTTGTTTACGCAAGTGATGCTTAGTTCATCTCGGTCCAATTATACCCAAATGCTTGTGTTATCTTGCACAATCAAACCTCACCGGAAGTTGTATGGAAGTTGTACTCAGGTCATCATGGTTTAATTATACCATTGATGTTTCTACTAACTTTCAATATAATTGTTATCTTCTAGAATTGCACCCTAGCTAAGTTGCATGATAAATCATGTTAAGCTGCAACACTTAGCTTTTTAGAGAGAACATGGGATCTTTTCCAGGCTATGGGTTACCAAGATTTGGAAAAGGACCTCCGGAGAAGGCCGGCTTCCTAGTTGGTTATCACCTACTTTACTAAATTTTGAGGGGAAAAGGAAGAAATATTGCATAAAATGATAACTACCTCCTAAGGTGATACACCAGAATCTGACTTAGACCTTGAGAACTCGGATTTCATACACTTGTACATAATGACTATAGAAAACAACTTGTACGACATGTTTCTATGTTAAGGGAAACGAAAAACTATCTCACAATAACTTAATCAATCATGTAAAAATACACAATATTGTAGTAACAAGAAGACAAAAACTCCATTCAATAATGCCCAAGGTATGTACTGTATTCCATGTCTAAAGGAGTTACAAGATTCTGCAAAATTCTGCCAAAGGACCTAAAAAATCACTAAGTGTAGAAAAGTGCCAATCCAGAACCCTTTTTACAATGAAGTCACACAAGTGACTATAACACTCAATTCCCAACAAGATCCATCAAAATAGGACCTAGAAGCTCCATGGGTCGGATGAAACAATAAAGCCTAATTTCTAGCAACTAATTTCTCTCCAAAGATGCTCCAAAAGGTTGAAAAGGTCACATTTGACCAAGTCCAAGATAAAAGAATAATAAATTAATGCCTATATGCTCTCAAAATTCTCCAAAAAGCAAATAAAGAGGGCTCATAAATCCTCTCAATGTGTTAGTAAACAAACTCCAACCGCTCCTATATGTTTGCAAAAGCATAAAAGGTATTTATCTTACTTTGCATTATAATAGTCACATAACTTTATGATTTATAATATCATCATAAAAGTTAATGTGCTTTACATTTTAAGTCAAATGCAAAAATAAAAAATAAAAATAAACAAGTATATAGTTCGGCCTCTATATGCAAAAAATAGTGGAAACACAAGTTAAGGGTTTTTGGGGTGGCTCATGTAATGCATAAGGCAAGGTCTAAGTCATGGGAAATAATTTGTTTGACATTTTTGATAAATAAAGTGATTAAAATCACTTCACTTCAATCGATGGAACAAATAGGGATTCAACCCTAATCTCAAAAGCAACAAACCATACATTCTTCACACTACCATTTGAAGCTTCTGAATGAAGCACAAGCCGCCGCCATGAGGGTTTGATCTGGAGCAGGAAAAATGACATCTTCTGGAAAATTCTTCAACAAAAGAATGGCTTCGACAGCTTAGATAACATTCTCAGAGGTATTTTGAACTTTATATCATATTTCGTAGACAAAAGAGCTTGAAACCGAGCCTTTCTTTGCATAAAGATGAACAAATTCATCTTTCTGAACTTTCTCCTCATTTCCCTCAGTCATTGTTATGCAACACTCAGCATTTTTCCTCATGGCCGTGGGCTATGTACTATAATTTGACAAAGCAAATACGTTTTCTATTTTTTAATGTGCCTTAAATCTTAATTCGGACTTCATTACATAGAAAATATAAACCTTTGTTCCCTGTATCTTTAACTTTATTTGAACTTCATGCTTTTTCCTATGGCTACTATGCAATATGTTATTACTTTTTAGGAGAAAGAACCTCCTACAAAATCTGTGCTCGACCTCCAAAACCTTCTTTGTAGAAAACAAAGGATCTGGCAGAACTACAGGTCGCACTCTTCCTTTGCAGATGCATTCTCCCTTCATTATGTTAAATATGACTCTGGGTATACACAACCTGTGCCACCATTAAGGTTTTCACCATACTTTCTCAGACATTACTAAGAATTTCAATGGAAAATTATGGCTTTGACTCAGTCTCCATTCGCATTTTTTCCTCCATTATTTTGAGCTAGAAACCCTGATATATCTCTATGGTCTTTAAACTCCAGAAATTTGAAGAAAGCTTGTATTAGATTCAAAGAACTCCATCCTTGTTCCTGTATAAGAATATGTCTTCCCTATTAAAAGAAAAATTCTTTGAGGCTTTATGTTGCTTGATCACACTGATTGATGTCCTTTAAACATGGTTGTCACTATTTCATCACTTTACAAACTGGATCTTGGAAACGTTTGGCATTGTGCATGGAATCTTATGTCATCTCTTGTGACATGAAAATAAACTTGCTCTTATGGACTGTCCACTTCCAAGAGCAACATTGTCTCCTTGGATGTAACTGCTCTCTATTCATACAAAAGTTGGCTACTTTTCCCTTTCTAAATAACATAATGTTGTCCCTCTTTTGTTGTAATGTATCACGATGAAAAGAAAAAATATCACTATGTTAGTTGTAGCATATGCAAGCAATATATTCATATTTTCTACTCTTTCAATATCTTAGCATTGTGACCTTCATTAGTTGACTGCATATTGTGAACTGAAAATCTATGTCTATTCACTATCTTAAAATTGGGGAAGTTCAACATACTGATTCTTGGGAACGAACAATTAATTCTTATCTCAGTACGAAGAAACCAATATCATGTTTAAACTTATTGCATAAAGCCTAAATGAGTTGGGCTCTACCCTTGTGGGAGCCACATTTTACTCCACTCATTCTGAAACTGGTGAACAACACATTGCATTTCCTGTTTCTGCACATGACACAAACTAGTTAGTAAAAATAAAGCATTGTTTGGATTTCTAATGTGAATGTGTGTGCGGGTGTAAGTGATAGGTCAGTTATTGCTTAGATCCTTTGGATCTAACTTCATTTTTGTTGTGAGAATAGGTTCTTGCACTTGGAGAACATAAAACTGGAGCAACAAGGTAGCAGAGACACGCAAGGTCGAAGCAGCACCACCAGTCATTCAGGCAATGACTGGCCCCTATGACTCTTATGCCTTGTTTTTCGGAGGTAAGAATCTAGTTGGCGGAGATCAACGTTGAGTTTCAAACTTGTCAAGGTGAACAGTGAGAGATTAAGAAGTTGAGAGAAAGGTGGAAGGTTGAGAGGAAAGTGGAAGAATTTTTTCAACCCACAAAACCATCCTCATTCAAAAATGGAGACAAACATGGCATTTATCTTTTCATTTATGAAAATTGGTTGAAAGTTGAGGATAATTGCTAATTAAATAAATAATTTTATTTAATTTCTTGTGACAAAGAATTTAGAAGCTTTCACAATTAAATAATTAATATTTAATTATGTGTAAGAAGTGAAAAAGATGAGTAATTAAATATTTTACAATATTTAATTAAGTGGGGTGAGAAAGATATTTAAATTTAAAATATTTAAATGTGAAATGAAGGATGAATATTCCTTTAATTGAATCTAAATATTAAAACTTAGAAATAAAATGATAATCAAATAAATAAATTATGAAATTTATTTAATTTAATTAAAAGGAAAATAGCAATAATTAAAATAAACTTATTTATTTAATTAAACTAGAAGAATTGGAAAAATGAACAATATAAATAAATAATTAAATTTATTTATATGTAGATGACTTTGAAATACTAATTAAATAATTCATATTTTATTAATTAACAAGTTTGATTAACCGTGACCATTTTTAGATGTGTACAACAAGCCCTCACATCTTTCCATGTAGAGGATGAAGTGTCCCAAGGACAAGGTGAGATGGCAAGGGTACAAGTGATGTGGAAAAGGTCATGTGGTCCCAAGGTACTTGCAAGTACCTTGGGATGGGAGAGGATTTCTCTAAAAAGGCATTCCTTGGACCCATATGGGGCTGAAAGTGACAAGTGAGGACTTTTAAAAAGTCCACTTTTATCACCATGGGGATTGGAGATGGACTTGGAGAAATAAAAGTGAATTTTTAATTCACTTTCTGGAAGAAACCAATGGCTAAGACAAGATTCCCCTAAAAGCGGTCCTTGTCCCATGGGTATGATGTGACCTTTGAGAGGTCATGGGGAAGACAAATGCATGGGGAGAATAAGTGTGAATTTTTAATTCACATGGGGAAGAGGTCAACCCAAAAAAGGTAAGTACCAAGAAAGGTTGATCTAAGAACATGCCAAAAAAGGTAAGTCATTAGGATTAGAATTGTGCAAATAGGTGATTAGACTAAATAATGATGATTAGAGGCAAGTGGATAGATATAAAGGATGTGACATTAATCTTAATCAAGGATATGCACATTTTAATAAAGGATTAATTAATTAATTCAGATTAGTGAAAAGGTTATGGAGGATGGGACAAGGAGGGAGAAAAAATGAATTTAAAATTGAAGAGGATAATTGACTAAATTAAATAAATTGATTGATTTATTTAAATACTTTTGGGAACCTTAGAGAAAGGGGATAATATTAATTCAATGTGTCATTTAATTAATATAAATGGATTAGACGAATAAATGATAGGATTATGATCATATGGAGGTGGTCAATTTTAGGTGTCTACATTTTGGCCCTCTTTGAGATGTTGTTAATAAGTAGCATCATTTCAAAGAAAACTAAAATATAGCACCTAGAAGAAGATGGTTAGATTAAGGAAGATGCCACGATCATTCAAAGAGTGACTAGGAGGAAAGATGATGGCAGTGAAGATGAAGATCATGAATTGAGGATGCCCCTTGGAGAGGACATGCGGGTTCAAGAGAATACGGGTGTTCTCTCGAAATGGATGAGATGATGCAAGGGTAGATGGGGAAGATGATGTGAAATGAGGGAAGAGAGAGCATGATGATTTGAAGAGATAAAGACAATCATAAATGGATGTTAGGACAAATATGATGTTTCCCCAGTCAAGCTACAATCCAAGATGGAGTGATGATGGATGGATTGTTGTTGATAAGGGGAGGATACATCCCAAAACAACATAATGATAGAGAAGGATACATCCCGATGAGAGTGTTTTTGATGAGGGAATCATACATCCTAGAACAACACAAGGATAGGGAACAATACATCTCATTGATGATGATGATGATGATAGTGTTGTTGATGAGGAAACAACATAAAAGGATAGGGAAAGATACATCTCGATGATGACGATGATGATTTGATTGGGTCAAGGCTTGTAGCAAGGTTGGGAACAAGACCAAGGATTTGATTAGATGATTTGTGCTAGATTGAATGGATTAAGCTCGAATGTAGATGTGAGATGGCTAACATGAATGAAGATGATGGAGGTTAAAATGCAATGCAATGCAATTTTCCATTTCTAGAGCACTAATTTTTTCTATAGCATAAGACACCAAGTACCATGGTATGTGGAACCAAGGTGGATTAGTGTCGAATGCATACACAAAAACAACAAACAAGAAGGCTATCCCAACACCCTAAAGTCACGATGACTTTGGTTGGGCCAGGTATTCGGATAACCACAAGCACAAGAGGATGCCCCAACGTAACACAATACCTCAGGGGTCTTGGTGGGTACTACATGGGACAACCTCTAATGATCTAAATATTTTAAGCATAGCCATGGATTCTAGGGTTAGAACAAAGCATGCAATAATAATATTAATCAAGTCAATAAAATGCAAAGGAGAAAAGAATGAGAAAAGGAATGAGACTAGAACAGTCTCACCCTTTTCTCTCTTCCATGGCTCACTTCTATTGAACTTTCTCTACTTGCAGCAATATGATGAAATGCCCTCAGCCTTATGTGTGAGCAAACTAAATTTATGACATGACCTAGCAAGTGTTGAAGGATTTAATCTAAAATGCAAGAGAATAAATCTACACGCAATGAGAAAATCTGCAAAAGACAATGTTAGATGATATGCTATGACAATGTAAGATTCTAGAAATGCAAGATAGGATGATATTCAAGACAAAAAATAAAAATAAGAAGGGGATCTCAAAATGAAGACAAAATTGACATTTTATAGAAAATGCAATTTTGTATGGACGGATGAGATTAAAGATTGATAAATGACCTAGAATCTATGGACAAGATTCAATATGACAACCCACAATTAGGGTTAGGGCAACATTAGGTCAAATTCGAAATGAATGGACAAGATTGATTTTAAGAAAAATCAAATCAAGGGTTGACAATGCATGTGACAAGGCACACAAACTGAAATTGCTGGGGAATCAAATAATAATAAAATTATTTGATTCAAGAGAGGATGCTGACTTTTCGAATTAAAAAACTATTTTAATTCAAAAGGGTGGGGTCATGTGACAGTAAATAATTTAAATTAAATTATTTACAAAAGAAGGGAATTTTAAATAAGACTTATTTTAAATAAATAAATTTATTTAAAATGAGCACAATAAAAGAGGGGGAATTAAATAATAAAATTATTTAATTCATGTACTGGGACTTATTTTAAATAAATAGGATTTAGAAGAAATTAAATAATAAAGGTTATTTAATTTAGGTGAGAATTAAATAATAGAGATATTATTTAATTTAGAGGAATGTGACAAATAGAACCTTTTAAATTAAATATAATAATTGAATTCAAAGTTTAGGAAAGTGGACCAAATTAAATAAATAAAATTTATTTAATTTAGGAGAGAAGAGGCTAATGAATAATTAGATAATTAAATATAATTATTTAATTATAGTGGAAGGTGCATTAAATAAATAAGAATTTATTTAATTTTAGAAAGAAGAGGACCTAATTAGTGACATAATTAAATAAATAAATAACATTATTTATTTAATTATAAGAGGAATTTAGACAATTAGTGACGCATTAGATAAATAAATAAAAATTATTTATTTAATAATCAAGAAGAATAGAAAGGGACATGAATTAATTAAATAATTAAGAATTATCTAATTAATAATTGGAAGTGAGTTAGGGACATAATTAAAATGTCCTAATTAGGGTTAGAAGAAGAGCCTGTGGGTCTAGGTCATTTTTATGTGTCTACATTTGCCCCTCTTTGTCATAATGTAGCCTGTCGCATTGTGGCAAAGAAAATAAGTCAAAAATATGCCCCAGTGCAAGATGAGATGAGGAAGAATGACGAGGAGGTAGCAGTATGCCCCCTCGAGAGCATAGTTGGGTTTCAAGAACACAAGTGTGCTCTCAAAATTGATGAGAAGACTAGAATGTGACGAGACAAAGAAATGGTAAAGAGAAAAGGATGAATGTTAGGATAGAAGGAAATGCAAGTTATTGCGGAAAAATGAAATGCATGTTAGAATCCTTCAACGTTTGCCAAAGTACTAATTGCTCAAATCATCATTGGGTGGTAAAAAATTTAAAAAAAAAAAAAAATGACACAAATGGACAACAAACACCATGGTAAGACATAGACCAAAGTGTGCAAGGTCATCCATTTGCAAAAAAGACAATCGCAGACAAGGAATGTCCTAACTCATACTAGAGGCCCATTTGCCCTAGTCTTTTTGTGAAGACAATCCATAGACAACAGTCAAAGAAAAAATAAAATAGGTCAATGAGATGTCGTCGCACCTCTAAATCCTTCAGGGGACATCCTTGAGGTAGCTAGTAACATGACCAAAAGACAAGTCAATAAAAAGATAAGACAAAATAGCCAAAAAAATAACAGCCATTTAATTGTATTGCCAATGTTTGTTTGTCGAAGATTAATTGTTTGATAGGTTGAGAACTTTGATGGTTTGACGGTTTGATGGTGCCTAAAGTCAGGAAGGACACATCCTGAAAAGGAAAATGACACTTTGACGAGGTCCACATCCAAGAAGGACACATTTTGAAGAGGATCAAAAAGTGACAAGAGACTGGCATTTTGACCCATGTTTTGGATAAGGAATATGATAGCGTATGGATGAGGGGAATATGTGCCAAGCGGTGTCCAAAGAAATGTATATATAAGTGTCCCTATCTTTATCAAGATCACAAGTAATATGGAGGGACTGGGTAAATGGGATATGAAGGATAGGATGTAGAAGATAGGTGGGTGTATGAGATGGAGGAAAGGAATGTGTAGGTGGAAGTTGCCCCCAATTGTGGAAGTAGAAAAGATGGGGGATTTACGCATGATGCATGTTTGTTAGGTTTTCATCATGGTACTTATCCAAGGCGCTTGTTTTCCAAGTTTTCACCATTGGACAAATTATTTCTCTTTGCTATTTTATTTAATTTTTCTTTGTTTTTTTTTTCTCTTTTTTATTTTTTTTTATTTTTCTAACTTTTGGGAATTTTCAGACAAAAATACAAATGGAGATGGATAAGCATAGGGATGAATGGGAAAATGGATGTGGAAGACATATGATAAAGGGGATGGATGAAGGACTCAAGCATGAAGTCCCATATGAGGTAAAAAGAGACCATGTGTAAAGCGACCATTAGATGTTGGTAGAACCTTATTAGAATGGATGGATTATGCAAGAGGATGGATTAAAGGGATTTGATGGGGGAGATGTGGGGGATAGTGTATGGGGTGTTGGAAAGTGTATGGATGGAATGATGGAGTGGATTTCTGATGGGAGAAGGTGCTCAGGACCAACATTGGCACATGTGGTGGATGTGAATGATAGAGGGTTAATGGATGGAGAATGTGGCGATACTACAAGCGTTGGGATAGTGCGGTGTGGGACATAAGGACC
The DNA here is from genome assembly GCA_007115665.2 of Sequoiadendron giganteum. Lineage (NCBI taxonomy): Eukaryota > Viridiplantae > Streptophyta > Pinopsida > Cupressales > Cupressaceae > Sequoiadendron > Sequoiadendron giganteum. Next base: position 168,206,229 of record CM021100.1, on the reverse strand, counting down.
CAAAATAGATTTACAATATGGAGGATGTGAATGATTAGCATTGGGAATAGAAACTTCGGATGGCATTAGGGATTTCTCATTTGATGGCATGGCCTCTTTTTCTTGGGAATCCACATGGTTTTGATTTTTTCTTTAGTGGGCCTTTGTGGCCATTTACATTAATTTGGATTTTGGATTTGATTTTTCTTTTTATCAACATGTTTTTTGAAGGGGACATGAGGAGCTTTAGATTCATGTGGATGTTTGGATTTATGCATTTTTTCTTTGGCATCCAAAGTGCTTGTAGTAGCAATGGGATGGGTAGGAGGCGATGGATGATCTAGAGAAGACATGGATGGAGTGATAGAGGTAGGATTTTGACAATGGTGTGTGGATGGAGGATGAGAGATAGCATGCATGGAGGGGTGCCTTTGTTGATCCTGATTAGGAGTTATGAATTTAGGATTCTTGTGATGCGTGCTAGGGATAGGTAATGGATGGATGAGAGGATAAATAGGATATGATGGAGGAGGTAATTTTGGGATATAAGGACCCAAAATGTACATTGTATATGGAGGATGTATTATGGTGGATGGAGGTACATAAGAACCCAAAGTAGATGCAGTAGATGAAGGATGAGCAATGGTGGATGGAGGGAAATAAGGACCCAAAATGGACTTAGAGGATGAAGGAGGAAGATGGACGGTTTTTTTGAGGTAATATGATGGATGAGGGGGGATGGCGACAAATGATTTGGTGGAATGGTGAGAAGTGCCTCTCATTCCTTTAGAACATGATCATTTAGGATGCATGGAGGTTGTACAAACATGTTTGGATAGTAATTCTTGGGAGATATATCCAAGAGCTTGTGTGCCTGGATGTTCTTTGACCTAGATGGGCTCTAAAGTACCTTACTCATGAAGGCCTAAACCTTTTCCTTGATATTTCATGTTCTCGAGCATGTGATCTATGGTAGGATGCTTATTCTTTTGGAAGCATGATGCAAGGTCGTTAGCAGGAGGAGAAGGAAGGGTGGTGCACATACTTTACTTTTCTTCTATAATAAGACCACCATGGATGAGTGTAATGTTTCCAAGGTGATAAGGTTGCGTTGGGGTGACAAGGCTAGGCAGCGATGGAGGATCATGCGATGGATACAAAGGGATAGCAACATCAAGAGGGATGATATTGTATGACAAGATCCAGATTTGTGGAAATGGGTGATAAGGGCTCATGATATGGGGTGATTGGATCTTGTGTGTGAAGGGGATCATGGGATGGATCAGATGAGCTAGTGTGATCTTGAGATGGACTAGGTAGGATGGTAGGATCAGGATTTGGTTGAGGAAAGGAATCATGAGATGGGATGGTAGGATCTGGATTTGGAGGGGATATGATTGTATGCTTTGGATCAAGCTCTTGGCATGACTCATCTTATGTGGAGGAGTGTTGGGGGACTCCTCAAGTGGGGAAGATGGAAGAGTGGAGGATTCGTGTAGTTTAGTAATATTAGGACTAGGACAAGTGGATTGGATGTCTCCAATGGATTGGGTGGATCTAGTAGTAGAAGATGGGGGTTCAATGGGTTCAATAGGTTTGATGGGCTCAAACATGTGGATGGTGTCAGGGATGGTAATGGGAGTGATAGGTGTTGGATGGAGGAGGGCCTCATCACTAGTGAATGCACATGGTAGAGTGGGAGGGCATTGTTTCACAATATCAAGATGTGGATGTGGTGATGTCTCTTCTATTATAAGTCCTTGGATGACATTTGGAAGGGATGTAGGATTAGATGGGGTGATGGGAATGGATGGCAGACTAGGATTAGGAACTAGCAGATTAGGATAAGATAAAGGTATGGGATTGGATGGAGGACTATGAGTGGTTGGAGGACTCGGATTAGGGATTGGTGAATTAGGATTAGATGAGTGAATGGGACTAGATGAAGGACTAGGAGTGGTTGGAGGACTAGGTGGGTTATTATAAGATGGAGGATTAAGATATAATGCAGTGAAAGGGGAATGATGTAAGATGATTTGAATGATGGATTAGGTTGGGAAGATTGGGATGGTGGATAATAGTAGGAATATGTGGATGATAGATTAGGATAAGAAGATTGGGATGATGGATAATAGTAGGAAGATGTGGGTGATGGATTAGGATGAGGAGATGTGGGTGGCGGATTCTCATAGGAGGACATGGATGGAGGATGAGGATAGCAATATGTGGAGGTTGGATTAAGGTAGGGATATTGGGATGGTGGATTGTGATAGGAAGGTGTGGATGTTGGATTAGAAGAGGAGGATTGAGGTGGTGGAATACCATGGGAAGACATGTATGGTGGGTTGGCATAGAAGGATATGGATGATGGATTAGGATAATAAGAAGATTGAGATGGTGGATTAGGATAAGAGGAATATTGGGGTGGTGGATTATGATAGGAATGCATGAGTGTTGTATTAGGCTGGGAAGATTGGGATGTGGGATTAAGGTAGAGGTATTGGGATTATTCATGATTATAAGGATAGGAGGATGTGGATGTTGGATACGATAGAAGTTGAGAGGGAGGACATGATGAATATGTTGATGGTGAGGATGCTAGATATCACTTGTCAAGGGTAGCATAAGGACTATTATTAGATGCAAATGAAGGCATGGGGGGATAGTTCAAAGGAGTAGTTGTATTTTGGAGGGTGATTAGAAAAAAATTGCTAAAAATGATAGTATCAAGGGGATCTATATTACACTCTTCTTGATCAAAAGGACTTTCATTATCGTCATCAACGTAGTTAGGATTCCCCTTGACTACTATTATTGGTCGTGCGAGAGGGGGATAAGGATTCATGATGGATACAATTTAGAAGGAAAGAATAGATAATGGAAGAGGACGGATTAAAGAATGGATAGCGGGCGGATTGGAAGAAGATGGGGGGAGAGATCTTAAGATTTGGTTTGATATTAGAAGAGCTTGGATATGGATGGATCAAAAGCTCAAATCGGGATTCACATTAAGCTCAGATTTGGATGATGGGATTAAAAATCATATTAGAAGTGGATTGGAGATTATATTATGACTAGATTAAAGCTCATATTATGGTCTAGAATGGTCCAGAGGTGATAGGATTGGGAAAAACCAAAAATTAAAATTTTCAATTATTTTTTGGTTTTTTATATGTCATAGTAAATCGCATTTTTGGAGGCCTTCAAAGAAAAAATTTAGGGTTGAAACCTGCGTCGGTCCTTAAAATTGGACTGCCAAAGGCCCCCTATTTAAGGGATTGAATTAGTACTCTAGGAGACCTTTCTGACGGTGTAAACGGTTTTGAATTTTGAGCACCGAGTAGAAAATTATGACCCCGACAAGTTGGGGTAAATAAATTCCTAGTTTTTTTGAAAATTGTATGGTTTGGGGATGGATAGGATGAGGAGGAATGATTGGATGATGATTTTCAACTGAATAAGATGTAGGCTAATTGTGATATGAAGGATTGACTCTTTGGATGTGACAAACAAGGCAAAAAGTAGCTAAACAGACACTGAAACAGACCTGAACGGGGCTCCAGATGAAGAAGAAAAGTTAGATTCGCTCATTCCTAGGTTAAGGATGCCTGTCAAGGGAAAGGTCACCTATCTAGGGTAGGGGCACCTATTCTGAGGTAGGGTCATATGTCCAAGGTAGGGTCGCCTATTCTAGGGCAGGGACACTAGTCCAAGGCAGGGTCGCCTATCCATGCTAGGGTCGCTTGTCCAAGGGAGGGTCACCCAAACATATTCAAGATTCGACCTAGTTGAAAAAACAGTCAAGTGATATCAATAAACGGGGTGAATGAGCTCCCAAGACGGGAAAATGGGTGCACGAAACGGGAAAATGATCACTTGGAATGGGTGAATGGATGCACGAGGTAGGGGAACGACACTCAGAATGGGAAAAAACATTCCTGGAATGGGTGAATAGCTGGTGGGAAAGGGGGAACGATGTTCAGAACAAGAAAATGGTTATCCAAAATGGACGGACGGATGGTCGAGGTGGGTAAACGGGTACTTTGGATGAGGGAACGACACTTGAAACTAAAAAAAAGGTTCTCAAAATAAGGTAACAGCTAACGAACAGAGGTTGAAAAAGGTTCCTTGGAAGGGCATGGTCACCCCTTTTGGGAAAGTTCACCCAAAATTAGGGCAGGGTCAACCGAACAGTGGGTGGGGTCGCCCAAATAGGGGGCAAGGTCACCCAAATAGGAGAAATTGTACAAATTTTTACTTGGTCAGGGTAAACAGTAGTTGAAACAAGGAAGCAGGGTCGCCCTTTTAGGGAAAGGTCACCCCTTGAGGGCAAGATCGCCTCTGCGTATTGATCTAAACCTAAATTAGTCAAAAATAGTGATGGAAAAGGATGTAAACAACAAGTAAAAGACCAAAACTAACTAAGTACTGGTTTTTCACAAGAAAGCACTTCAAATAGCACAAGCCTAGTTCTAGTGTTAAGGGTATAGTCAACATGGTCCTCTATCTAGGCTAAACAAGGTTGCTAAGGGTGTCCTCAATATACACATGGTACGTGGGGCACAACTGTGAACACCAACCCATCTACAAGCATGAGTTGGGAGCAGTTAGCGAGAGACTGGGAGCTCAGACTAACTCTTCACATCTTGTCTAGGTATCACCCTAGCTTTGATGCTCTACCAGACATGATGTGACTAGATTGAGATATAGCTTTCGCCTCCCCCCTTTATATACCTCGTTGATAACACGTGGTTGGGATCATCCCTTTGGGTGATGAAATCCACAAGCAGGTCCTACTAATAAAATGTAAAAGGGAAAAAGGACTATGATTTATCTTCACGTAGGATCACCAAATGGCACAAGGGGATTGGATACGTCAATAGTCCACTTTAAAACACAACAAGCAGATTCTTTGACCCTTTAATTAGTCCTAAGTTCTTAATTTAAAGAAATGAAAGCACAAAACCGACTAAACAAAGTTTCTCCACCTGCAACACACTTGTGAGTAGTTTTGTTTTCTCTTTGACAAGTGAATTTTGTTTTTGGGCATGGTCGCCTCTGTGTTTTGAGTGTGGACGCCTATTCTGTGAACCTGCAAAATGTCAGAAGACAGAAAACAACAGAAAATAGCAATAAAACAGAATACAAAATTATGTGATTTTGGGCAAGGTCGCCCCTTTTTGTGAACCTGCAAAGTGTCAAAAGGTAGAAAATAGCATAAAACAACAACAAAATAGAAAACAAAAATCTATGTTTTTGGGCAAGGTTGTGCCTCCTGGGCAAGGTCACCCCTTTTTGTGAACCTACAAAGTATCAGCAGATAGAAAACAACAAAAACAAAAGTAAAATAGTCTAGTTTTTTTCACAAGGTCGCCCTTGTGTTAACCTCCAAAGTGTCAACAGGTAGAAAATAGCAAAAACAAAAGAAAAATAGTTTGGTTGTTTGGGCAAGGTTGCCCCTCCTAGGCAAGATCGCCTCTATGTTTTAGAATCTGCAAAACTTGAAAAAATAGAAAACGTAAAAGCAAAGGACCCATGACGTGGATCCCACTCGGCGTGCCAGAAATGTGATCAAGAGAAATTTGCTAGTCTAAAAATGCAAAACAAAATAGAATACAAGAGAAGAAAATGACACCTAACACCTCAATATTTTGCTACATTAAATACAAACAAAAGGAAGATAAAAACACAAATGATTATAGCTTCTATTTGTGTTGATCCTTGGTTGGCCCTTGATGATATTGTTGATGTGTGTTGTTTGGATGATAAGCTTGCAAAGATGGTGGTTGAAGGATTAATGATGGTGGGTGAATTCCATAATAGATGCTAGAATGAAAATGGAAGTGATAAGACGCTACAATAACTGACTAAGATGTTTGGCTTGAGAGCATGAATGCATGAAAATAAGAATTTCTAAAATCTAGCCCCCTTAATGAGTGAGAAGGGGGGTATTTATAGAAGAATTTGTCTCCAGAAGATTCAATGGTCAATATTGAGCCACCATGGCCAAGATGGAGGGCTATGGTGAGTTGAAGACTCACAAACCCTCACATCTTGTCATGCGGAGGATGAAGTGTCCCAACAACAAGGTGAGGTGGCAAGGGTACAAGTGATATCGAAAAGGCCATGTGGTCCCAAGGTACTTGCAAGTACCTTGGGATGGGAGAGGATTTTCACAAAAAGGCATTCTTTGGCCCCATATGGGGCTGAAATTGACAAGTGAGGACTTTCAGAAAGTCCATTCTTGTCACCATGGGGATTGCAGATGGCCTTCGAGAAATAAAATTGAATTTTTAATTCACTTTTTGGAAAAAATCAATGGGTAAGACAAGATTCCCCTAAAAGGGGTCCTTGTCCCATGGGTATGATGTGACCTTTGAGAGGTCATGAGGAAGACAAATGCATGGGGGGAATAAGTGTGAATTTTTAATTCACATGGGGAAGAGGTCAACCCAAAAAAGGTAAGTACCAAGAAAGGTTGATCTAAGGACATGTCAGAAAAGGTAAGTGATTAGAATTAAGATTGTGCAAATAGGTGATTAGACTAATTAATGATGATTAGAGGCAAGTCGCTAGATATAGAGGATGTGACATTAATCCTAATTAAGGATATGCACATCTTAATGAAGGATTAATTAAATTAATCCAAATTTAGTGAAAAGGTTATGGAGGATGGGACAAGGAGAGAGAAAGAATGAATTGAAAATTGAAGAGGATAATTGACTAAATTAAATAAATTTATTTATTTATTTAATTTAGGGAGAAAATGACAAAAGGATAAAGAATTTAATTAAATACTTTTGGGAACCTTAGAAAAAGGGGATAATATTAATTAAATGTGTCATTTAATTAATATAGATGGATTAGACGAATAAATGATAGGATTATGACCATATGGAGTTCGTCAATTTTAAGTGTCTACAGTTCCTTTCTTAAATTATTTCTAAAATCATTTTCCTTTTTGATTTAATTAAATAAACGAATCTAACTAAACTATTTTATTTGATTATGTCCCTCTCATTAAAATTCAATTTTGAATTGAATTTTGTCACATTTCTACATATTCTTCTAACCTCCTTCCACCTCATTTGCCAACTCAATATGTGTCACATGAATTTAAATATTTCTAATTTCTAAATGAAATTATCTTCAACAAATTTGAAACCACCTTGGACACATGGCTTCTCCTCCACTTTGATGCTCTTCAACACTTGGAAAAGTGTTTTTTTAAAGGGGACAACCTCCATGATTCTCTCTAACTTCTTCCTCTACCGTCAATCTGTTTGGATCACAATATTGATCATTGAATTTTTCCACATCATAATATGCCTTGGAAGTCTTATAAATACAACGTAATCCTCGAACTTTTGATAACACATCTTGAAGCAAACTTACTCTATAGAAATCATTTGAGAGCAATAGAGCATTTTAAGAGCATTTAGAGTTTGAAGTTATTTTAGCATTTAGAATTGTGGTTATATTAGTTTAGAATCATGTCTTAGTTTAGTGAATGCATTTCTATTATCATAATAGTTTCCTTGCAGTAGTTATATCACAACATTTGTAGCATATCATAATCTTCAGTTTTATCACAACATTCTTATTTCAGAATCATGGCCTTAATCACATAGTTTATCAAAATCATGTAGGAACTAGGATTCTTGCATTTTTGTAGCATCCACTCTCTAGGTTGTCATTCTAAAGTCATAGTGCAAAGAAAAATCTAAGCACCATTATGATAAGGAATACTTAGAGATAGGAAACAATGGAACATTTTAGGAATTGATTGGGCTTCGAATTTGGTTAATTTTGTAATTTGATTCTCTAATGTAAAATGTCTCATTGCTTGTGTGTTTTAATTATTCATTTTTAATCACATATTTACAACACAGACACCCAACACTTTGCACCATCCCCAATATATCAAAAGTCAACTCACAAACATGGAAGAATGATGAAACAGATAGAAGAAGGTTTACAACACAAAAAATCACTCCTATATCCAAGCACCACAAGGGTGAAAAGGGTCATCCAGGAACACATAGACCAATCACGGGGGAACACATCACAACACACACACATATGTAATCTAAAGATAAAGAAGGGGCCTCCCCCTAACACTAATCAACCAAGAGGTCATCCGCTTACCTCTCTAGATCATTGTAGGGGGAAGGAAGATGAGCTTGCAATGGTAAAATGTTAAGGGGAGGAGCTTCCGATACTCCTGCAACAAGGGCTAAGGAAGAGGGCCCCATGACATCCCATCCACTAATCTCTTGTGGAGCTAGGGTCAATGACTTTATGAAGATCGCTGACAAGACCGAAATTTCATCCAAAGAGTTAAACATGCATTTTACCAAAGTGCCATGTTTTACCTCAACGGACGAGGAAGACTACACCCAAGATTCATTGCTAGGCTCACAAACGATTCGAGAGCAGTGACAAACTCAGGGGAAGCCGAGATTGGCTCGATTACTAGGACATAACAAGTTAGTGTAGGACCACCCTTTGGAGAGGGCGAGAACCTCTTGCATCCTCCATTGTTGGAAGGACCAACCTCTACCTTCTACTTCACTGGGGGGTGTGAACTCCCTATAGACGAGGTGAGAGGCACAAAGGAAGATGAGGAGAAACTTGTAGTAGATACCACCAAACTGTTCAAAATCTCTATAGGTTTTGCAAATGGTGGGATGTCCAGAAGGGACATCAACAAGGGTGGCTACGCTGAAGGAGCAATAAACACCTACACCTTTTTGGGGTCATCCGCACTCACAGCGGGAGTTAGAGGTAAGACGGAACTAGGTTGAATGGAAGAAAGAGAAAGGAGAGGGGAAGACACAACAAGAGGCCTTGACACAAGGGTGGCCATATCCTCATCATTCTTCTACAAAGTGGCCTACTTAGTTGGGAGACTGTTTCACCGATGCCTATGCTTACGTGCAAGATGATTTCTTTGACTCTTCGAGCTAGAGACTAAAGGCTCTGAAGGAACAAATGGCTCTTGCTCAGCCATGGGAGTGTCCACTATAGCCACTTCTAGCTGAGGAACAAACTCTTGAATGGGAGCAAGAGGGACAGTTTGAGAAGTAGCAGGGGGAGTAGGCTCAAGTGCTTCAGCAGTGAGCCTCTTCCCATTTACTACTTTGGGAATAGAACGGTGGGAGGCCACAGAGGCCGATACATAGAGGACTCCCCATGGGGACTCTTCCTCCTGTCATAGCGAATGGGCCTAGGCTATGTGGGCAGGATGGGAAGCTCAAATGGGGGATGCTTAGGCTTTTTCCAAGCAGGCACTATAGGGTTCTCATGCAAACATGGGGTGGAACCTGATGGCTCCACGGCAGGGCAAGAGGAAGCATCGAGTTGAACAACGGAAGACGAAGGAGGGTCTCAGTACCGCTTCTCTTCTTCCCTTCTATGTGCCTTGGTTGTGTAACTATCATCTTTCAAACTCGCCGTATGCGAGACAATATAAGGTGATGGAGGGTATCTCACTTTCGACCTTGGATCCCTTTCTTATAATTTTCATATGTCTGGTAGAAGAGGTCCTTCCTAGGCAGGAGACAACCAATGGGTGCAAGCCAAAATTAATCTAATGAGTAACTACCATGCGCAACCGGCGGTCTATAGCCAATGTCATGGATCACATGTACAGAACCCTCATTAATGAATTTCAAACATTAATGCACAACCGAGAGAACTGCATTCATAGCTACCATCTAGGGAATACCCATCTTCACTCTAAAGAGTTCACACCCTAGGATAATGTTGAACAAAAGGTTCATAGATTTAGGTCCAACAAGAACCGACAGGACAATACTACCTAGAGCACGTACGAAAAATTCTATCTTGTGTGTGGATGGTGCTCACAAGTGCATCGTACCCATCTTTATGTAAAAATTTGAATAGAACAATCTCCTCAGTTACGATATTCACTTGAGACGTCGGATCAACAAGAATAGTTTCTATAGTGTTTCTATTGATTTGTGCAAGAATGTAAAGAGGAGATGGTTATGTGTTAAAGCTCATCGGAAAATCCTACGACGTGAAGGTTATACTAGTACCACTCCTCATAGGTTGCATAGAGGTAATAGGTTGGTGCAAAAAAGAGGCCATTATGCACAATAGATGACACTTTCTCAAAGCCCCTCGAAGGTTACAAAACAAGATGGTGACCCAATTAAGGTTTCGTTATGAAACACTTTTGGAACCTTCCAACTAAGCCTACTAGGGGTCGCAAGTTGGGTTGTAAGGTGGATGCCTCACAAACCTCATACCTACAACACTCCTAGAATATGAGGAAAGGAGCTTTTAGTATCACAAAATAGAACCAAAATGGTTCATGTCGAGTTCACCAAAAATGTAAGAGAGGGGGACCAACCATGTTCAAGGCCCCAAGTCACAGAGATCCAAGAGCGGAAGGCTACCCTAACTTACCTCACTCTAAAGGAATGTTTCAATTCAGGGAAGAGAATGATGAAGACTATAAGAACCTTCAATCACTCTTCAGACCCAAACTATAATCTGGGCTAGGTGAGTGGATTTTTGGAGTCGGTTTTGTGCCTCAGGCAGTTCTTTGTTCAAGGACGGCAGTGCAATTCTAGGATTTCAGCATGGTGCACTGGTATCTCTCGTGTGCGTTGGAGTCTATACGGCCAAACAATAGCGGACATAGTAAAACTGCTAGAAAGACCTACTAACAGCCTAGCTAGCTCAATCTAGATGGTAAAATCAAAATGAGAAACTATACAAAGTAGATACTAAAATGATAAAGTAAATAGATTAGAACTAACGTGACAAAGATAATCTCACAAAGATGCACATTCACCAACTAGCTCGAAATGCACATCCACCTACACACAGGAAGATGGAAAATTGTTGGGGGCTATATAGGTGTTTTCCTCAGTCAGACCCCCATTTCGGTGTTTTCACCTCCACAGACAACCAAGATAGCAACAATAGAGAAATATATGATAAAGTAGAAAAGAAACTAGAGAACACAATAAACACTACAAAATAGTGAAGTTATACTCAACCAAATCGTAGAGAGGAGTGAAAACGTTACCACCTCCACCAAGAGCTCACCAGCCAATGATGGAGAAAGAGAGGTTGAACAATCACCACAACCTCAACTTTGGTGAAGAGCGGTGTTGCAAAACCTCAAGCCCCTACTGCAATGGCTTGTTCCACACTTGCTCTTCAGAGTTGATGGAGTGTTGTTGTTGCTACTATGGAGTGCCAAAGTGCTACTTGAAGATTTCCAAGAGATATCATGAACTGCTAAGAAGATCGATTGAATGAGAAAGATATGCATTTCAAGACCAAAATAGGGGGAAAGAGTCATTTTCAGGTCGATTGGTCGAAGAGGGATGTTACAATTCATTCCCAATGGGAAGTGTGACGCCTCTTTCAAATTCAGACGGGAGAATTTTTTGGGGATGTAAGCAAGTTACACGGATTTCTACACATCACGTGGGTGTCCCTAATAGTTATTCTTCTACAGACATAAAAGATGAACACCAAGTGGAATGAAGGTAGCTTGTTGATGTGGAATTTCATCTTCGGATTTGGTTTTCTAAGGTGAGGAAGTGTAAAAGCGGAATTTTTCTAAGGGGTGAATTCTTTTGCCTATACAGTATCCAAATCTGCAAATATCTCCAAAAAATACCCATAGTGGGACTCATTCGCCACAATTGGGGGATCAGTCCCGTTTTGTCACGAAGTGTCCCACGAGCATAATCTTGAATTGAAAAATTTGCAAACCTCTGATGATGGATAAAATAAGCACTTTCCCACTGATTTCATGAAAATTGGATGGATATTTTCCCCTAGATCCAAGTTTATGTGAGTCTTGACAACTTTTCATGACAACATTTGCAACTTTATCATTTTGGTACTTTTGAAGGCTTCAAATTCACTTTCTTCAACCTACAAACCTTGATTCATGTCTTATAAATCTGAAACTCAACATGGAATGGCCATGAAGGATGTAGATCTTGATCTTGGATCTTGAATGCTACATCACAACAATGGCTCAATAACACACTTGATGTCTGATATGCTTGACATGATGATGGATCTTGAATTGCTACAATAATTGATGAAGAATTATGCCCTTGAATGCACTTCAATGCCCTTGTGAACTCTCAAATGCTCTTGTGAACTTAATTCTCTATTATGAATGCTCTCACAAAATTCTTAGGTCATTTGATAGCTTGTTAGGAGAAAATGAGTGAAAAAACCTTGTATTTATACTCAATTATGCAAGAACTCCTAAAATTACAACACTACAAGCTGACATCAGATGTAGGAGAATAAAATCCCACCAGAAATTTGATTTAAATTTGAATTTTGGTCACACGGGACTCATTCGCCCAAGGTGGCGAATGAGTCCCATACACATAAAGTATAGGACCAAAAATGAAAAGTGTCTAGAAATGTGTGAAACCTACATCGGGACCAAAAAGACCTAGGTGGGACTCATTCGCCCAAGGTGGCGAGTGAGTCCTAGACCCTAAATCTAGGCCACACAAGCTAGGAGCACTTGAGTTATGATTGGTGTCAGGATTATCCTCGAAAAGATGCAATAAATGAGACTTGTGGATACAAAAAAGGGCCAATTAAATCATAAGAAATCCCAATTATTAATGATAGGCCTAGAGGAATGTGAAAGTATTTTACAACACTTTACAACACTCCAAATAAGGCAAGACTGATGTTCATTATTATTAAAATTATGTTCATTGTGCTTAGTTAATTGATAAAACCCTAGAAAAGTGTGAAAGTGTGTTACAACACTTCACAACAATTTTACAAGGCACTATTAAAATCCATTATTTCACAAGGGCGCAAGACCTAATGTGAATGTCTTATCCACATTACAACACTAAATCAAGGAAACATTAAGCCAAAATCCACAAGGATGACCCAAACGAGTGCAAAAATGTCCAAGGACCCATTTTTCGACACTACATTTAGCCCCCACTTTAGCGAGAGGATGAACTTGCTTCAAACTCACACTAAAGTATACATTCAAGAGGGGTCCAATTGTACCCATGTGGACGGTCCAAGATAAATATCGAGGAGGGGTTCAAACTCCGAGGATCCAAGATCCCATGTCAAACTGACATAAGCACAAAAGGACACACACAATATGTATAATATGCAGCATGAAGATACACGATCATGTAATGTCAATAAAAGAAAGAAAAATAAGTAAAGATAAAAATGAGATGGATCAAGCTTCGACCATTTTTCCAACACAATGTGGATCAGATCTAAGTTTTTTGTCTGAAAAATGCATACTCACTCTAAAGTGACGAAACTTTTAGTTGTCTGTCGGGTGAGAAGTCCTAAAAGGTGAGAAACATACACTCATGGCTGGTATGTACTCACACACATGCAAGTGGCTATGGGGAAATTCATGCCTTCCTTCGGAATTCCCTCTCAAACCATACCAAATTTATACCTCTTGATAAATTTGATAAGGCACCACACCAAATATGACATTCAAGCTTCATGACACAAGAAAAACTTTGTATTCTTTGAGCTCATGAACAAACAAGATGGCTCCACAGGCATGCAAAGTGTGTTATGCAAGGTGGCCATATAACAATTATTATAAATGAAAAATAGTTTAAGTTATGTTTAAAGGTATTTTTCTTAGTTCATGTGAGGTCTCTTCTTAGGGAACATCATGCTTAATGTATCCAAGAGAGGACAAGTCAAAAAAATATCATTTTCTTGGAGGAAATCAAACCCAATGATTCCATCAAGAAGAGGACACATTGCAAGAATAAATAAAATCGCATAATGAAGCGTGAGTTTCAATGTATGCCCCCACTTTAAAGCGGTTTCTAGCACCATTGTTGTGATAAATTGCTTTAAAGTAGAATAAGATATGAGAGCTTACACGGAAATCCCTATGCCAAGTCATATGTTTCTGAATCGAGCCTCATCATGAATAAGTATGTCACATGTGAGCCAATCTTAAGGCATGTCATCCACATCCCAAGCTTTCTCTTATATGTTCATGAAATGTTATCAACTAGCCGAAAGAGGCAAGGCAAGTGACATATGAGGACAAGGCTAACTAACCCCTTGCCCCCACTTAGTGCAGGACAAGGGTGAGTTGAAAAGGATGAAAGTAAGTATCGGTTAAAGTAAATAGGTGCTTCAACACAAGGAAGGGCACCACACTCCTTGAGATGTTGAATTTGATTAGTCAAATCCTTACATTCATTAGTATCATGACCATGAACTCTATGATATGTGTAAAATGAAGTCTTGTAGTAAAAATTCTTTTGTGTTCTTGGAGGGAGAGATATCAAACAATCTTGGAGGAGTCTTGACAAAATTCCCTCTTGATCAATAGTAGAAAATGTTTCTTTATTTGTGCAAGATGTCATACACACACTAAATGATAAGGCTTTATATGAGAAGGGAGATAAAGGTGGTAAACCTAGATCTTTCTTGAAAGAGTATGGTATGTCGGTTTGCTTCATGTGTTCATTGTATCCATGTTTAGGAGGGAAATTGCATCCAAGAACATATCAATATTTCAATTCAAGTGAAGGGGGTTTATGCTTCTGATAAGTATTGGTTTCTTCACGAGAACACAAATCCTTTTTAAAGTTATGCAACATCCCCTCATGAGGGATGGGAGTTAGATAGCCCCCATGACCACCATGGGGTAATTTTGTAGAATTAAGTTGAGAAAATGAAACACAAGGTTATTTTGGTTTATGTTGTGATACTTTGCATTTTCCCCTAAAGGAAGGTGTGAAACCCCAATCATTAGTAGAACTTGTATCTAAAAAATGAATCGTTTGTATATGACTGTTTAGACCATGAGGGTGAGATTTTGGAAACTTTATTGAAATGAGGCATAAAATATACGACCCCCAATTATCACTAAAGAGTTATGTTGTAGGTGAAGGATTAGCATCAACTTGTATCAGTTCAAGTTTTGATCTTGGAAGGAAAGTATTAGGTGAGTTGGGAGTGTTGTGATCATGTGATTCATAACTTTGTTCATCTACCTCAACTATGTATACCTTGTTGTTGTATTCAAACTTCATTGTTTGGTGAAGAGTAGATGGGACTCATTTCATAGCATGAATACATGGTCTCCCTAGGAGAAGATTATATGAAAGAGGTCCCGGCATGATATGGATATGGGTAGGAAACACTACTGGTCTGACCTCAATAGGTAATATGATCGTCCCTACTGGTTTCCTATTAACATTGTCAAAGACACGAATATGAACATTGTTAAGCTGAATAAGTCTCTTGTCCATGCTAATTTTGTCGAGGAGGTCAATGCTATAAACATTGATTTATGCTCCATTGTCTATGAGAGTGTGTCTAACTTCAGTTTCATTAATGATCACCTTTATCATCAAGGCTTCATTCTTTTTTTGGATCTCAAGTGAGGGTAATTCATTTTTAGAGAATGTGATTTTTGATTGTGTGAATTATGTAGGATGAAAGGAGGACGTTACATTAGTCGATTTCATAGAAGCTTGGATCTCCTCCTGCTTTATTTGCAATATTTCTTGAAATAAACACTTGTATGTAGGTGATAGTTGAATTAGTTTCCATATGGATATATTAGCAGGGTTCTTCTTAATATATTTAATTATATTATGAAAAGGTGATCCAAGAGCATTAAGCAAGATATGCTGAGGTAATGGTGATGTTGTGGGAGATATTTTTTGTCCCCTACATGTTTGAGCAACTATGTTATATCTTGGTTGCTATAAAAAAAATTTAGATTGCATCATAGATTTCAAGAAATATTTTATTTTCTTATGTTTTTTGCTAATGGGAGGTGACTTAGGAAGCTCACTAGTTAAAGGGGATCCACTTTGTGTCATCATAACTTAAAGAATATTGTATTTATTTGCATGATCTCTTAGTGAAGGGGATTTTAATGTCACTTCACCTAAGGAAGCCTCATTATATGTATCAATGTTTTTATTCTTGCACCATGATATCCTACTATAAGAGAGGGGGACCAACCACTGCAAGGCCCCAGGTCACGAAAGGCCAAGAGCCGAAAGGATGACCTAACTTACCTCAGCTTAAAGGATGGTTAGGATAGAAAGGATGAGAATGATGAGAATTATGTATCCTTCGATCACTCTGCAATCCCGAGAGATGAAGGGAGACTAGACGAGTCGCTTTCTAGAGTCAACTCTACATCTCAGGTAGCTCTTTGTCTAAGGAAAGAATCGCATTTTTGGGATGATAGTGCATCGTGCTGGAATCTCATAGGTGAATTAGCATCTATACGGACAAAAACCCAGAGAGATGAGGTTTAGGCTCTACAAAAGGACTAGCAACCTAGTTTAAGAGTTTCTGGAATGATAGAATAAGATCAAGAAGTATGAAATGTATAGATGAATGTGATAAAGGAAGTATATTACCGCAAGGGTGACGAAGATGATTTTGCACAATAGTCTTCTCGTCATCTTGCTCCGATATCTCTCCACATGCACACAAAAGAAAGGGGGAAATGTTGGGGTTGTTTAGGGGCCTACCTCAGACAAACCCCCATTTTGGTGTTTCCAACTCCACGGACAACCAAGTTTAAAATGATAGGAATAAAGATAAAGGAAATAATACAAGCTATGTAAACAAAAGACACTACAATATAGTACGTGCTTACTCAACCAAAGATGATAGAGGAGAAGAGAGGAGCTTACCACCTCCATCCAAAGTGCCCAAGGCTTGTGGAGGAGTGAATGAGAGGAACTCAAGCCTCTGTTGCAATGGTGTTTGTCCTACGCTCACACTAAAAAAGTGATGGAGTGGTAGATTGTTGCAATGGAGTGTAAAATATTGCTACAAATCTTGAAGTGAATGAATGGAATGGAGAGAGTGCTCAAACAATATTCCAAAACTTCATCAAAACTTCTGTTAAAGAGTGAATATTATGAAGAGATGGATGAAACATGACCATATTCGGGTCGACTAGCCAAAGAGGATCTTTAAACTTTGACTCCCAATCAAGAGTGTAACATCTCTATAGACTCTAGTCATAGGAATCTGCCAGGGATGTAAGCACGTTGCATGGATGTGTGTGTGTCGCACAAACATTTGTGCATCACGCGGGAACCCCCGACAGAAACACCTCCACCGACACACAAAAAAAGTGCCAAGTGTGATGTGGACAATAGGCTTAAGTGGAATTAAGCCTCCGCCTTAGGTTTTCTAAAGTGCAAGGGGGTAAAAGGGAATTTGCGTTAGGGGTGAAAATTCATGCTCATACATTTTTCCCCCACTTTAGCGAGCATGAGTACTAATGAGGGCTTTAGTAAAGTAGAGTATTAATAAATTTACTGAGTAAGAGATGTATACCTAAACAGAGGAGGAAGTAGAGCATGGTCTAGTGAACCCAAAAGTGCAGGAAAGGACTTCATAGTTCCATGAAACTACAAAGTTGAAGTACGAAAGTGCCTCACAGGCTCACTGTCTTGCAAGGGGGGTATCCTTCAAGAACTCTCACATGAAGGAAACCAAGAAAAGAACCTTATAGATCCATGGACTTGCAAGGAAGGTATCCCACAAGAACTCTCACATGAGGGATACCAAGTAAAGGGGACTCCACAGAGTCAGAGAAGTCGACATGTTTACTCACAGATAGAACACATCAGGAAGTGGTCGTGCAAGCCAATGAACGAACAATCACGCAGACCATCGCTAAGTTGTAAGACTTTCAAAGGGGTCCCTCAAGAACCCTTCAAAAGGAAGGAGGGTCCACTCAAGGGACGCACTGTTTGAAAAGTGGAGTCTAGTTAGGTTGCCCCCAAGCTAGACATAAAGATGCAAGGATAGTCTAGTTGGGTTGCCCCCAAGCTAGATGCCATAGAATCTATTAAAAGTTTTTGAAGGGGTCCCATGGGAACCTGGTGTGAAAAGGAGGGGTCCACTCAAGGGACACACTGTTCAAAAGCTATTGTCTTCCTTCTCGAATCGATTCATCACTAAGGAATCCTTTTGAAATATGTTCAATTCATCAAGGAATTCGAAAGGAAGGAGATGCGCTCATGTGAGGGGAAGACTAAGACCGTTCCCGCTTCGGAGGAGGCTTTCCAAGTCCTTTCTTTATGAACCCATGATGAAGAAAACATGTTCTGCTAGGGTTTCAAGTTGAGAATGCAATTCTGACAAAGAAGTGTGTGAAGGATCTTCGAGAAAAGATTCTTTTGGCAATGAAAGAATTCTCTAAAGACCAAGTGATGTACAAAAGGCATTGTCACACATGAAAGGGAAAAATCAAGAAAAGATGAGAGAAAGATAAAGAGAAAGGTAAAGAAATTAGATCGCACACAAAGGGCACAGGGGGATCTGGTTTCACGGGGTCACATATGCCTTTATTTATATATGTATTAGGTAACCGTGATAAGAGGTGAAATATCATCAATCCCCAACCAGATCAAGAAGAATGCATGAAAGACAAAGTAAAAATAAAAAATGGGTCAACATGGAAGGAGGCCTAAATTCCCCCGACACTTTGCATTGTCACCAATTTACCGAAAGTTAACCACAAACATGGAAGAATAGAGATACATATAGAAGAAGGTTTACAACACAAACACCATGCCTGTATCCAAGCACCAACAGGGGTGATAAGGGTCATCCAAGCACATATAACACGATTACGGGGGAACACATCACAACACACACATCTAATATAAAGATCAAGAAGAAGGCCTCCCCCTAACACTGGTCAACCAAAAGGTCATCACCTACTCACTCTAGATCATCGTAGGAAGGATGGCGAGCCTGTAATGGTGTAATGTTAAGGGGAGGAGCTTTTGATCCTCCCACAACAAGGGCCAAGGCAGAGGGACCTGTGAGGTCATTGTCGCTCAACTCTTGTGGGTCCAAGGTCAAGACCTCGCAAAGATCACTAAAAAGGTCGAAACTTCATCCACTGAGTTAAACATACACTTAATGGGAGTGCCATGCTTCACCTTGATGGACGAAGGAGTTTGTACCTGAGGTTCACCGCTAAGCTCACCGAGAGACTCGGGAGTGGTGAAAAACTCGGGGGAGGCTGGGACTAGTTTCGTTACTAGGACAAAAGAAGTCAACTTGGGCCACCTTTTGGAGAAGGTGGTCTCTTCTTACATCCTCCATTGCTGGAGGGACCATGCTCTGCCTTCTTCTTCATCAGAGGAGGTGAACTCCCCATAGATGAAATAAGGAGGGTCGAGGGAGAAGAGGGAAGAACTATAGTGGATACAACTGAAGTGTTCACCATATCCACGGGCTTTGGGAAAAGCAAGATGTCCGGGACAAAAGTCAACAAGGGAAGCTCTTCTGAGTGAGTGATGAACACTTGCACCTTTCTAGGTGGATGTGCGCTCATAGTGGGAGCCGAAAGAGATTTGGAGACAAATGAAGGGAAAGAGGAGGTCACAGTAGGAGGTGTAGTCTTCTCCTTCTTTTTTAAGGAGGCTTGCTCAGCTAGGAGGGCCTTTTGTTGATGCTTATGTTCACGTGCAAGGCAGTTTCTACAGCTCTTCAAACTGGAAGCTAGGATTTGCGAAGGAATGGAAGGATTTTGTTCAGCCATGGGAGTGTCTTCCACAGTTGTTTCCAGCAGAAAGATAGACTCTTGAGTGGGAGAAGAAGGGGCAGGTTCAGAAATAGTGGGAGGAGTTGAATCCAAAGCCTCGATGGTGGGCCTCTTCCCATTCACTTTTTTAGGAATAGGGACAATAGGAGGCCACAGAGGCCAAGACAAAGAGGACTCTCCATGGGGGCTTTCTGTCTTCCATACCGAATGAGCCGAGGCTCTATGGGTAAGATAGGATGCTCAAATGCAAGACGCTTGGCCTTTCGCCAATTGGGTACCATGGGATTCTCTAAAAACTGTGAGACATAAGAAGATGGTACCACAACAAGGTGAGAGGAAGCATCAGGTTGAACAATGAAAGAGGAAGACGGAGGATCTTTAGACCGCTTCTCTTCTTCTCTTCTACGTGCCTTGGTGGCATCACTGCCAGCCTTTAGATAAGCTCTATGCAAGACAACATAAGACGATGGAGGGTATCTCACTTTCGACCTAACACACCCCTTTTTATAGTTTTCATATGTTTTGTGTAGGAGGTCCTTCCTAGGCAGGAGAGGACCAAGGGATGCAGACCAAAAGTAATCTAAGGTATAGCTGCCATGTGCAACCGGTGGTCTATAACCGGTGTCATGGACAACATGTACCGAACCTCCATGAACAAACTTCAAACAATTGTGTATAATCAAGTGAACTGCATTCATAGCTACTAGACAGGGGATACCTAGCTTCACTTTGAAGATTTCAGACCCCGGGATGATGTCAAACTTAAGGCTTATAGATTTAGGTCCAACGAGGACCAATAGGACAATACTCCCTATAGGAGGTACGAAAAATTATGTCATGTGTGTGGACTATACTCTAAGGTGCATCATACCCATCCTTATGTAGGAAGTTAATTAGCATGATAGCCTTTGTTATCATATTCACTTGAGATGTCAGATCAACAAGAAAAACTGCTACAATATTCCCATTTATCCTTGTAGGAATGTAAAGAGGAGATGGATCTCTATTGAAGCCCATCAGTAGGTCCTGTGAGGTGAAGGTTATGCTAGTACCACTAATCAAAATTGACATAGAGGGAATAGGTTGATTTAAGAATGAGGCCATCGCACACACCAAACAGTACTTCTACGGAGCCTCCTAAGGTTTATGAGATAAGGTAGTGACAAAATTAAGGTTTCGTTATGCAATACTTTGGGACCTTCCAACTATGCCTACTAGGGATCGTTGGGTTGTGAGGTGAGAGCCTCACAACACTCACACCTACAACACTCCTAGGATATGAGGAAAGGAGCTTTCAGTATTGCAAAACGAAACCAAAATGGTTCACATCAGGTTCACCAAAAATGTAAGAGACGGGGACCAACCACTACAAGGCCCTAGGTCACGAAAGGCCAAGAGTGGAAAGGCTTCCCTAACTTACCTCAATTTAAAGGATGGTTATGATAGAATGGATGAGAATGATGAGGATTATGTATCCTTCGATCACTCTGCAATCTTGAGAGTTGAAGGGAGACTAGACGAGTCGCTTTCTAGAGTCAACTTTGTGTCTCAGGTAGCTCTCTATCCAAGGACAGACAGGTGGTTCTGGGATGACAACACGGCGCGCTAGCATCTCATGGGTGCACTGGCATCCGTACGGCCAAAAAACCAAAGAGACGAGGTTTAGGCTCTAAGGAAGGAATAGAAACATAGTTTAAGTGTTTTTGGAATGAAAGAATAAGATCAAGAAGTATGAAATGTATAGATGAACGTGATAAAGGAAGTATATTACTGCAAGGGTGATAAAGATGATTTCGCACAACAGTCTTCTCACCAACTTGCTCTGAGATCTCTCCACCTGCACATAGAAGAAAGGGGGAAATGTTGGGGCTATTTAGGGGCCTGCCTCAATCAAACCCCCCATTTTGGTGTTTCCACCTCCACGGACAGCCAAGTTTGCAATGATAGGAATAAAGATAAAGGAAAGAATACAAGCTATGTAAATTAAAGACACTACAATACAGTGTGTGCTTACTCAACCAAAGATGATAGAGGAGAAGAGAGGAGCTTACCACCTCCGTCCAAACTGCTCAAGGCTTGTGGAGGAGTGAATGAGAGGAACTCAAGCCTTTGTTGCAATGGTATTTGTCCTACGCTTGCACTATCAAAGTGATGGAGTGGTAGATTGCTGCAATGGAGTGAAAAATGCTACTACAAAGCTTGAAGTGAATGAATGGAATGGAGAGAGTGCTCAAACAATCTTGTAAAACTTCATCCAAACTTCTGCTAAAGAGAGTTATGGATGAAAGAGTGAAGATTATGAAGAGATAGATGAAAAACAGCCATATTCCGGTCGACTAGCCGAAGAGGAGCATTACACTTTGACTTCCAATCAAGAGTGTAACATCTCTACAGACTCCAGCTACATGAATCTGCCAAGGATGTAAGTGCACCACGCGGACGTCTGCACACCGTGCGGGTGTCCCTGATAGAAACGCCTCCACCGACACACAAAATAGGCACCAAGTGTAATGTGGATAGCGGGCTTATGTGGAATTAAGCCTACACCTTAGGTTTTCTAAAGTACAAGGGGGTAAAAGGGAATTTGTGTTAGGGGTGCAAATTCATGCTCATACACCTCCCTAGGAGGAGAGTTTTTAAGAGAACTTCAAACTAAATGTTCTTGACATTGAAGGATTGGTTCTTCCAAAATGACTTCGAAGCAAGTAGGGGAATGAACAATGGTTGGATTTCCTTGATTATCAATAAGGGTTTCCCTAGGTGAAGGGGGAAAACTAAAATTCTCATGACCTTCATTGATTGTGTTTTCTAATATCAAAGTATCTTCTTCACAACTAGGAGAGATACTAGGAGAAGAACAAATGTTACTGTCATGATTACCTATGGTTGTATTGTCTTGGTCATCAATGTCTTGTCCACTAAGAGAGGTAAGAGGAGAGGAACAACTAGGATTCTCAAAACTCTCATTGATTGGTTCTTCTAACACCAAAATATCTTCCTTTCCAATGAGAGAGATATTAGGAGAAGAACAAATATGATCACTAAGAATGTCCAAGGTTGTATTATCTTTCACTAAAACACTCTCATAGGGAGGGGATTGTTTCTTAGCATGCCTAGATATGTAAGACACTAACATTGTTTGAACAAAAATGAAAAGCACTTGTAACCATTTCATGCAATGTTTTGGCAATGTAAACGATGTATATCCAACAATGCAAAACACTTTTATCTAATGTATGCAAAATTTTAAGAATGAAAATAATGTATATCCCAAAATGAAAAGCACTTTTATCAAACTTATGCAAATATTTATGAATAGAAATATTGTATATGCAAGAGTGAAAATTACTTTTATATGTGATGTAAAATTTCAAAAATGTGAGCATTTTTAGATCTAATGATGCTTTCTATTGAAATGATTTCAAAAATGACCACCCTAAATTGATGTTTTTGACCTAGATGCATAAAATAGATGTTCCTAAAACTTTCCATACTTATAGTATATGTTACCAGGAGGCTTAGGAAGCACATAAATGAGTTTTTTAATTTGTAATAGGGAGTTTAAAATCTGGAATGGGACTAATTCGCCTAAGATGGCGAATGAGTCCTAGTAAGGGTTTTTCAAAAATTTCAAAAAAAATTAATTGATTTTTATGCTTTTTACATTGTATGACCTGAAGACTAAATGAAAACGCAAATTTTGAATGATTTTCAATGAAATTAAATGCAAAAATGCAAGCTATATGAGCTTTCACTAATGCAAAAATTTGAAACCCTAGAATGCTGATTAACTAATGCAAAATCTAATGCAATGTTAATGCAAGCTAAATCTAGGATGATGATGGACTGTAAATCAGAAAAGAATGTATTATAAATGTAGGTTCACCAAAATGAAATATAGAATTTTGTCTCCACTCGGGTTTTAGGACCTAGGGCAACAATCTTCTATACTTCACATTTAAGGATGACCCTAAATATCTCAACCCAATGAAGAATGAAGGAAAAGATCAGACAATAGGGTATCCTAGGGTATGATTTCAGATTAGAAGAGGGTTTCACCACCAAGTAAGAACTTGAAAAAGATAATGACATGCAAGATTAAACGCAAAACCTAGTTTGATGCAAAATTAAACTAAATGACTTTAAAATACAAGAAGAATAAAATAGAAAGCTACAAAATAGAATGTGTGCACTTGGAAATGTGTTAAAGACTAGAAACAACTTTGAAATTTTGAAAAAACCTGATTTTCTAGCCTAGTGGGACTCATTCACCATTTTGGGCGAATCAGTCCCAGATCTGGATTTTTCTATAGGAGTAGGTTTCAGCCAAATAGGTATCCAAATCTAGAAAGATCTTTGAAAAACACCCACAATGGGGCTTACTCGCCACAACTGGGGGATTAGTCCCATTTTTTCATTGTTACCCAATAAAATTTTTACTTGAAAAATGAAACTCTTCCCTCTTGAATAAGTGATTTTTTGATGATGTCACAACTTCCATAAGTTTTATAACCTAGTCATGACCCTACCAAATTCCCTAACCAAATGTCTAGGTTCTGAAGTTTCGAAACTACCCAACCGCCCAACCTATTTGTAGCCCTCGAAGTTTCAAGTCTCATCCAATGATGTCCCACGCAGTCAGCATATCGGAGGTTCTTAAAACTTTAGAACTCTCGATAGATGGTTACAGAGTTCTATTTCTCCGTGATGGGGCGACCTCGGCAGGATCCATGACTTTCGAAGTGTCAAATCATTTAATGGCTTGTACGGTGCCTTTAATGGATGTCTTTTCAAATGCTTTAAAATTCCAACTTGAGGTTTAAACGTAATCTTTTAAATCCTCTGAAAGGACAACTCTTAAATAAGGAGGGTGGCGAGATAGATTTAGTAGCAAATTGGCACATTTTTCTTAGCAAATAAATGGCCACTACCCACCATCAAAGTTAAGTGATCCTGCATATGAGGAAAGGTGGCAATATTTTCAAATCTAGAATTTTTCTCAAGATGGTACTTCTTGGAGACATTAGGGAATGGGAAGATGAACCTGTGCCCATCGTGTGACCAGATTTGAATTGGCCTGAAGAAGAGCAACTCGACATCTTTCTCAGTTGCGCTTAATGGCATGGAAAGAGAAAACCAGCTAGGCCGAGTACAACAGTGTGATTTTCATTTTAGAAGAAGAAGAAGAAGAACACGCTAAATTTCACAATTTAGTTATGGAGATGCAGTTAGAACTGTATAAAGTTTCGACACTTCCTACGGTAATGAAGTCTTTTGTGACACGTAATGATAATGTTTATTTTGAAATTGTTTCCATTTTGAAATCTTTCTTGATTTTGGTTGTTTTCAAGAGCGTTATTTTTGTAATGTAACAGTTTTGGTGTGCCTATATATATACCTTCGAATGTGAAAAAAGAGGAGGAGATGGGCAACTAGATTTTAGGGGACATATTCTTATTGTACGAGAGGTTGAGGTTTCAAACTCAAATTTTGACATTGAAGAAATAAAGAAAATATTTTTGATTTGTGTATTTGCTACTATTTTCTTTTGATTACAATTGAACTTTGAATCTTTGTAATTAATCTTCATTGTGTGTCCTATTCTATGAAGCTTTGTTTGTGTTATCTCTAAAGCTTTGAATTTGGATTAATTCATCCGTAAAAGTGAATTTGTTGTTCATCCTCCTTTGAATGGCATTCGTAAATGTGGAATAAGTGATCTTTACATCATTTATTCATATTTTATTTATCTTAAGCTTAAATCACCGCATCTATTTACATGATTATGAATAGGTGTTAGTTACATTTCTTGCTTTTTGGTTAAAAGAATACCCGTGTCTATATTTATTGCATATTATTCGAAGGTAGTTGTGCCTTGTAAAATAAGTAGAGAGCACTTGCAGCTATCACCTCAAGTGACTCAACTATTGGCCAAGTTGTCATTTGTGTGGGCTAGAGAGAATTAATTAAAGTGACAAATCTATAAACCAACAATCACAAAGTGTCCCAAGAGTAGAATCTTGAACTGAAACTTTGCAAGCCTCTGATGATGGATAAAATAAGAACTTTCCCACTGATTTCTTGCAAATTGGATGGATATTTTTCCCTGTATCTAAGTTTATGTGAGTCTTTACAACTTTTCATGAAAACATTGACAACATTTGCACCTTTATCATTTTGGTGCTTTTGAAGGCTTCAAATCCACTTCTCTTCAACCTACAAACCTTGATTGATTTCTTGAAAATTTGCAACTCAACATGGAATGACCATGAAGGATGTAGATCTTGATCTTCACAATAGGATTTGAACAATGTTTGATCTTGGATCTTCAATGCTACATCACAAAAATGGCTCAATAACACACTTGATGTCTGATATGCTTGACATGATGATGGATCTTCAATTGTTGTAGCAATTGATGAAGAGTTTTACCCTTGAATGCACTTCAATGCCCTTGTGAATGCTCGAACTATCTTGTGAACTCAATTTTCTATTATGAATGCTCTCAAAAATGTCTTAGGTCACTTTATTGTTTGTTAGGAGAAAAAGAGTGAAAGAGCCTTGTATTTATACTCAATTATTGAAGAATTCCCGAAATTACAACACTACAATCTGGAATCAAATCTAGGAGAGTAAAATACCATCAGAAATTTGATTTAAATTTGAATTTTGGTCAGACGGGACTCATTTACCCAAGGTGGTGAATGAGTCCCATCACACATAAATTATGGGACCAAAAATGAAAAGTGTCTAGAAATGTGTGAAACCTGCATCAGGGCCAAAAAGACCTAGGTGGGAGTCATTCACCCAAGGTGGAGAATGAGTCCTAGACATTAAATCTAGGTCACACAAGCTAGGAACACCTAATTTATGATTGGTTATTGATTGGTCTTAGGATTATCCTCGAAAAGATACAATAAATGAGGCTTGTGGATGTAAAATAGGGCCAATTAAAGCATAAGAAAGCCCAATTATTAATGACAAGCCTAGAGGAATGTGAAAGTATGTTACAACACTTTCTAACACTCCAAATAAGGAAAGATTAATGTTGATTATCATAAAAATTATGTTCATTATGCTTAGTTATTTGGTAAAACCCTAGAAAAGTGTGAAAGTGCGTTACAACACTTTTACAAGGCACCATTAAAATCCATTAGTTCACAAGGGCCCAAGACCTAATGTGAATGTGTTATCCACATTACAACACTAAATTAAGGAAAAATTAAGCCAAAATCCACAAGGAGGACCCAAACGAGTGTGAAAATGTCCAAGGACCCATTTTTTGACACTACTGTAGCTTTCTGACAAAATTTGCTTCTTTCACATCTAATCCAATATCAAAATCCTGATCAAATTTCTTCTTAGATATCCTAAATGTCATCTCTTTCCTTATAGAATATTCACTTTCAAATCTCATCTCAAAAGTAGTTAGAATTCCATGTAGTTTAGTCAACTTCAAAGTATTCAGATCCTTAGCTTCTTCAATTATAGAGACTTTAAAATTAAACCTTCTAGGGAGAGATATATGAGTACCTTTTCACAATGACCTTTTCTTTCAATTATTCTCCAAGACCTCAAATAGAGTTGACAACTTCATCAACTCAGAGTAGGAATGTGGCAATATTTTCATCTTCTCTCATCTTCAAGATTTCAAACTAAGATCTATGAGTTTGCAGCTTTGCCTCTTTGACTTTTTCATCACCTTGATAGATGGTCTCTATTTTATCCCATATTCCATTCATTCTCTTGCACTGCATCACTTTCATGAATTTAGAGTCAGTCAATCTACATAAAATGGCATTCCTTACCTTGGCATTAATTCCACAGGCCCTATTTCCAACCTGATCCCTAGGAGGGTTTTAAAGAATTTCATAACCCTCTATCATTGACATCCAGATATCCAAATTTCTAAGAGCCATCAAGTAAGAATCCATCCTTTCCGAAATACAAAATTAGATCCATCAAATAGTAGCTCTTTATTTCTAGAGAATCCTTCTTGAGCAACAAAGTATGTCATCTTGAAACTACCTTAAGTTGGTAGGCTTATTCGAAGAAACTTGGCTCTTATACCAAGTGAAGGGAACACAATATACTAAGAGGGGGGTGAATTAATAGATCTAATCAATTCAAAATTCTTAACTCTTCTACTAATATCAAAATTTATGATTATTTATGTAGCTAACCCCACACAATAAACTAAAACATAAAGCATAAAGCACACAATAGAACACCAAACATACATGGAAACCCAAGATGGGAAAACCATGGTGAGAATAGTTGCTTAGATCTATTGTCTAAATCTAGTCTCACAAGGAAGAAATATACAAGTGAATTTCGCAGTATGAAGTAGGCATCAACCTACTAGAGACACCAGTCCCCTCTTGTATTGATAGGCACCAACCTATTGAAGATACTAATCCCCGATTGAATAAGAAGAAGTAGAACACCAGTCCTACCAACATACATAAATAATGCATATAGATCTTCTATAAATCTCATACATGTTCTAAAGATGCAACTGACACTCTTCTTCATTGCATATGATCTTCTAATACTAGCACACACACTGAAATTCAACTTTCAACCACCTTCTCTTCAATTTACACCTACGACCGACTTTTCTTCACACTAGTGTAATTCTAGTTGACATGATCCACACAATGCATTTGAATATTTGAAGAATATATATATGGCATTACATTAACACTCTTCTATGTCAACCAGAGATCCGCAAATAGCCAGGATGACATAAAGTGGACCTAAATTTAAATTACATGAAACGTGTAACAGATCGCTCCAAAATTAAATTTTGTTACCACTAGAAGATTATGATACTGTTCAATACCATAGGAACCTTAATAAGGTCTTATCCTAACACCACACACAAGATTTGAAATATGCACGCTACTAGCCATTACTACACAAACCTTAAACACCAACTAGTTGACAAAAAATACATAGAACCTTCTGTCACTCCAAAAAACTTTCATGTTGAACATATCCTCTAAACACTTTATAATATGGTATAAAAAGTGTAGGCATACTCTCCTTTCAAACCACAGAACCTAAAACGTCTCCAAAAAGGATACTTGAGAAACACAACCTAATAAACCCTAAACTAAAACATTTTGACATAGTTATCCAAACCACCACTGATATAGTGAATAAATACATGCATGATATTGCAAGCGTATAAAAATCACAGCAAATTCTAGAAGGAAGTCACTCCTCAATAAAACTAATAATATGTTTCATGATTTTATTGTATGATTGATGAGACATCTTCTTCATTAAAGACAACTTCTGACACAAAACATACTACCAAAAATATAACATATACTTTTACAAATCTCTGCAACTCAAAATGATAAGTCAAGGGTAATATAATGATAGTTCAAGTACTCCTACAATGTTTTCATCTTTGGCAACCTTTGACATCAATGACAACCTATGTCCAACACATTCTTCCAGCTCAGATGAATAGATCATATCTACATGCTCTGGAGAAGAATCGGCTTTTTCCTGAGCACACAAGTTCTTTTTAAGTTTTTTAAGTTAGGAATTTTACACTCATGATGGATGAAAGTTAAAGAGCCGTCATCACCATCATGAGATGATGTTTTTGGATTTTTTGATGTAGAACTAGATACAACACAAGACTCTAGGTTTAGATTGTGAGACTTTTTACTCTCCCATAAAGGAGTGTGTAAAATCTAATGAACCCCAATCATCATCTAAGAGTTTTGTTACATATGATATACACTCAAGATCATCATCAATTTTTGAAGGTTATTTGGAATTTGATGGCAAGATTTTAGACAACCCTTTGAAACAAGGTGTAAAATCTAACAACCCCCAATCGCCATCCAAATATTTCATCATGGGTAAAACACATTCTTCTTTGTGTTTGACATGTATGGGTTCTATTTTTGAAGTTGGAATCAAAGTACTAAGAGAGTTGGAAATATTATGTTCAACTTTAGCTTGTAAATTATAACTTTTTTTCATCTATTTTAATCATGTATATCTTGATATTATATTCATACTTCATTCTCATGGTGAAGAGTAGACATGGCTCCCTTCATGGCATGGATCCATTGTCTACCTAAGATAATATTATATGATAGAGGTCTTGGCATGATATAAACAAGTGTTTATAAATTCATGGGTCCTACCCTAATGGGTAATGTGATTATCCCTAATGGTTTCCTAGCAACATTGTCAAAACCATTAAAAGAAAGATCATTAGGTTCTATGAGATTCTTGTCCACACAAATTCTATCTAGAAGACCAACGCTAAAAACATTAAGATTTTATCCATTATCTATGAGTGTATGCCTAACCCCAATTTTATTAATGACCATTATTAGCATTAAAGGTTCATGTTAATTTTACATCTCAAGTGAGGTAAATTCATGTTGATGCAATGTAATATCCAAATTTGTCACTTGCATACAATCAAACAAGGTTTATATATCATTCAATTTAGTAGAAGTTGGGGCATCAATCTTCTACAAATCCTCTTGGAGCATCTTGTGGTATATAGGTGATGTTTGAATCAATTCCCAAAGGGATATTTTCGCTAGATTATTATGAAGTTGCTCAACAAGATCATATTCTTTACCACTAGGCTAAGGAATATTAGGTGCAGGTGGAAGGTATGGTTGAGGCAATGGATGTTTGTATTTGTTTTGCTTTCTTATTATTTGTAGTGTTATACATGTGAGAAATTGCATGATAACTTGGTTGTTGTGACACATGATTACTAGTGAGTTGTTTTGCAAAGTTTATCACGTGGCCATGAAGTTTAGGAGGTCCTATAATGAGAGATGACTTAGGAGGTTCAATAATTAGACGACTTTTAGGAGGTCCAATAATTAAAGGATTTTTAAGAGGTCCAATGATTAAAGGAGATTTAATAGTTAGTTATGCTTTCATAGCCTCAATGGAGTTTACTTGTTGATGATCTTCTACCAATGGGGGATCTAATGTCACCTTAGCACCATCTTACTATCCTTTGAAAGAAATGTATCAATGATGTCATCCTCTTGTGCCACAATATTTTTCCAAGTGGGAGAGATATTGGGAGAGAAACAAACAAGATTCTCATGATGCTCAATGATTAGATCCTCTAGCACTAAGATACCTTCTTCACAAGTAGGTGAGGTATCGGAAGAAGAAGAACTATAATTGTCATGATTGTCCATGATTGCATCCTCTTGCACCAAAACCTTCTCACAAGTAGGAGAGATATTGGGATAAGAACAAACATAATTATCACTATTTTCTTTTTGTTTGCTTAGATTGTTCTCACAGGAAAAAAAAAAAAAACATAGTTATACAAGCCATGTGTTACCATATCAAACCCACATATTTGAAAATAAAACATGTTATTTGCCTTATGTAACAAACAATCGAAATCAGATATGTTTGGAAATAGAATTACAAAATAGAAACTAGATTTGAACAAAGGAAACACATAAGGATTTGCACAAAAAATCTTAGCTCAAAATGACTAGACAAGGGCGCCTTGGGTGACTATGTCCTACATAGGTTTTTACAAGTTTCAAAATTTGAGAAATATGTATAGTGTCTGAAGACCCTATGTATATGTGGTTTAGGTTTGAAAGTCAATAGATTTCTAGAAATGCACCAAAATCTAAATTTTCTATATGAGGCACATGTATGCATACAATTCTGGATATTTTTAGAAAAATGAAGATGTTCAACTAATAATTTGTAGAAATTAAATGTTGCAATTGATTGATTTTTCCAAAAAAATACAAAAAAGTAATTTTTTAAATCTTTTGGAATGGAAATACTATGCAATTTTATCACTTTTGCAATGTTTTTCATTAGAATATGCATGCATAAATGCTAGAATAATTTTGTAATTAATTTTCCCAATGAATATAACTCAAATCTAAACCCTAAATGAGGAAAATCAAATTTGGTTTTTTTTGCAATTGTTTTCAAATTATCTTCAAATTTTTTTGCTAAAAAACTAATGAAAATGGATAGTTTTTTTTTTGAAAATAGATACAAATTACCACCAATATTTTCAAACAACCAAGGTTTTAAATTCAATTTTCATTTTTTTATGCATTAAAAAATCAGAAAAATTGCAAGTGTAAGATATGTCAGGTTCACCAAAATGAAATGAAGGAAAAGTAAAACCCTTAGGATTTTACTCTAGGATTTCAATGGTTGCTTTTCCACAACATTTCATTTAAGATTTGAGGTAGCGGGGGTTTGATGAGTTTGGACAAGGTAGAAGACTGACTTACAATCTGGGAGGTGAGTCAAATAGCCCTTGACTAAGTTTGAAATGGATTTTGGAATGAAATGCAATGATTTAACTAAGCTAATGATGCAAATAACTATTCTGATGCAAAAACAACAGACCTATAATGTTATAGACGAATTCAGACTTCAGAAATAGACTAAGAAAAGTTTTATACACTCGACATACAAATTTGAAGTTGATTTATGAGGACCAAGTCACCTTGGGCGACTATGTCCTAGTAGATGAATCGTAGATCTAATTTCACAGTCTTTGGAGTTTGATAAGAACCTTCTTTTCCCATATGTCACACTGTCAGATCTTCGTTGGGTGCTGAGATAACTGAGTTTTTGTATGTTGTCAAGGTGTAGGGTTTGAATGCAATAATGAATATTTGACCTTCAAGATTCTCTCAATCTTCTTCAAATTTGAAACTTCCACATTCAAAGAGAGGAGAAAGGTTGTGCCATATAGGGGCTTGCCTCAGTCAAACCCCATGTTGGTATTCCCACCTCCACAATGACAATGCCAATGAAAGAGAGTGTATCCTTTTGAGGGATAGAGGCTAAATGATAAGTGAATGATGAATCAACAATGGACTACAACTTGTCATTGAAAATGGCTTCCTTGAAGGACTGAAGTCATGCACATATCCTCAAGGCTTGATTGTCGTTTGCTTGATTTGCTTGACTACCTACAAGGGTTATATCTCACAAACAATATGATAACATAAATATGAACAAACTCACATGCACTTTGACATGATGCTTTAATGTTGAATTGTTGCAATGAATCTGCTCTTGACTTGCTTGGTAATGTTCTTGACAATAATTCTTGTTCAGTTCTTCACTTTGTTTTCAAATGGTGAAATGACTAGGCATTTATAAGCATTTAATCTAATTTCCCCAAAAAAAAAT
Source organism: Sequoiadendron giganteum (assembly GCA_007115665.2). Lineage (NCBI taxonomy): Eukaryota > Viridiplantae > Streptophyta > Pinopsida > Cupressales > Cupressaceae > Sequoiadendron > Sequoiadendron giganteum. Next base: position 168,173,459 of record CM021100.1, on the reverse strand, counting down.
CTCAATAATCGACATTTGACATTTGAAATTCAAATAATAAAATACCACTTCCGACATATTAAATTTTGGAGTCAAAATAGTGGGACCAAGTCGCCTAGGGTGACTTAGTCCTAACCCTATTGTGTACAGTGTAAAGTGTTGGGAGCAAAATATGAAATGTTTGCATTAGTCTTGTAAATGGGTCGAATTGTGATATTGTTATGCAACAACTAATTTAAAAAAAAACCATCTACATCACTCCTAACTACTCGAGATATTTCTTCAAGAGTCGAATGAGATTTAAGCAAGTACTATCTATCCAATCATTAAAATGCACATTTGACTATATTTTGCTATCAATTAATAAATCTGATCAAATATACATTCTGATGTCTAGGTACATACTCATATAGGTAATTGATGTGCCCAAGACAAAGGCATGGCCCATGAAAACATGGGATCATATCAAGCCAGCAAAAACTTTCTATATAGGTACCAAAAAGCATTCAACCAAAATTCCCTCCCCTAGATACAGCCAATCCCCGTAGTGCTTATTATCTCCATAAGTACAAATGCCTTTCTGACAAATGTCTCCACCTCATTTGTCTTTTGCAATGCAACTTGCAACAATCTGATTTCTAAATATCATCTTTATCAAGACAACTTGCCAAAAAGAAGCGTATGGATAGCTGACACGTACATTGCTTAATATTATTAAATTTCATGACACGTGTCCACACTTCCTCATTGCGTCAGTCTCCAGACAAAACCAAAGTGACACGTGCGGCTCAGGAATCAATACATTTTCGAGGATATCGCTTTATACAAAATATATTTGCTTAGTGGGACCAATCATAGCCTTACAGCTCATCTTTGATGTGACGTTTTCCAGATTCATTTTCGGCACGTGTTGGCAGTTTTATGAGGTAGTGACACGCTCATTGCAATTTACTCATAATCATGGGACCCACCGACTTGGAAAATTGGGAATTGTGGGAAAAGCTTCAAACTAATCTTGCCTGGACATTATATATATATACATTTAATATATTACTTGCTATATAATATTAAGAAATATGAGTAGAATTGAATAGCAACTATAATTTTAAATATGATAAAGTTTTAAATGATCATAATAGAAGTGATTAAATTGTTTAAGTAATAAGAGTTGTACATCAAGTAAGAGTTGGAGATGGGTCAAAGTAATAAGAGTTGTACATTTAGTAAGAGTTGGAGGTGGGTCAAGGTCATCTAGCTTGTTCTAAGGGAGGTCTTGACTTACATTTAATAAGAGTTGAGGTGGGTCGAGGTCATGTAGCTTGTTCTAAGGGAGGTCTTGGCTTCTAGGTACTGTCTTCCAACTCATAATTGTACTTTCGTCATTATCTTGCTTTCCATTGGGTGATTGAAATTCATTTTTTCTATGGAAGAAATGATTTTGTTTCATTCTCTTGTAAGTTTCATTATGTGACATTTTATGTCTTATTCATATAAATAAAAGTTGAGTTTTTAATTGTTGTTAAATACTATTAATATTTATATAACGAGTTTTGTTTTATTACTATAAATTTGTCCTTAATGTCATTTAGTGAAAATGTTTTTTTTTTTTTGGTGAAGTATAGAAATCAAACAAAATACATTTTTACAAGAAAAAATAATGCCCACGCTAAAACTACTTGCTTACATCTTGTGACCTTACCACCCAAAAGTAAAATATTCAAGGTCGTTAATCTCTTAACATGTTGCTTCAACATTACATATGTTATTTATAGGGTTCATGGCATAGGTAGATCTTATATAAATTATTATATGCTTCAACTAGTTAATTTGGGTTATTTGGTGCTTAAGGATATTGTTAAACATTTGATCTTCATATTACATGTGTCGTTCTAAAAAGAGCTAATTATTAACCATTTAATCCTTGTGTGCAATGACCTTTGACTAAACACTTCTAAATCCTTGTGCATTGCTCTCTTTCCTAATCTCACTCGAAGCACACTAAATCCATCATTGTCTAATTTGCCCTACACAATTAATTGGCACAGTTCCTAACTAGTTCATGCATGTAACAACAATATAATAGGAAAAACACCACTTCATTCAAGCAATATCAAAGTATATTTTAGCATATCTTAAAGCATACACAATAGGGGTATAGATATGCATTTGTCCCCCAACACAACCTAAACTATTGATAGTGTCATGCATAATTACAAGGCATGCATGCACTTGCTTATAGCAAACTACAAGTACTATGCATGTAAAATACAATATATCCTAAACTACATCATATGCACAATTATCTTCCTACCTCTACTTATTTTGGCACTTAACCATGAAGTACCTATCTATTATAGTTCAATACTATTATAGTATGTATCTATTACATTGCAACACCAACATTCTAACAACATATTTACATGTTATATCCTAAGAACCCTTAAATACTATACAAAATTAAATAAGAACGAATAAGATTTTCAATCCACATATTCAAATAGAAATTAAAGTAACTTGTGTGAGCTCTAGCATAACCATCAAAATAGTGTTCTCTATAGATTCATTCCACTATATAAGGCTATTTGTGTCAAGTGCTCTCCTATTTTAGCTGCCACATCTTGTATGTTTGTCAACGTTGTCACATTTGGTGATACATATTGTTAAAATAAGGTAAACTAATACAAATGTAAGCTCTTGAAAGAGTACACAAATCTAAATTTGTTAATGTAACATAGGATTATTGATAATGAGATTATGTTAAAGTATATAAGAAAAAATAGTAACCAACAAACCATAAGAATATGACACATAAACACCAAATACACATTGAGAAACCCTTTTAGGAAAAACTCCACCATCAAAGTGAGACTCAAGTGTATATTAATCTTCTAAAATAAGAGTACATAAACAAAACACTTCTCCCATCAATATTATTAGCATTTCAATAGCATTTGTATCCTTGCAATAACCCATAAAACTACTATCTCATAGCTCTAATCTATAGAACAATGGGAGAGGAAAACCATAATAGTTTTCCAAAATAATGAACTACCAAAACTAATGTTTCATGAAAAATCCCACACCCACAAGGGGGACAACTTTTGAGAATATTAAAACACAAAAATGAATATCTTTGGATAGCTGAATTCACATGTGTACACAACTTCTAAAAATAGCATCCTAATTCATCCACTAATTGTAGCATCATAAATTGTCGATCTTGACAATTTCACACTATGTTTAGCTCCCACTTAGGTGCCTAGACCTAATTATGCGCATAATATGAGTATTTTATTATCATTTCTGGAAAAAATAGAACAAAATTAGGAATTAAAACTAACAAGATTTAACGATAATTGAAATTTCAAAATAGGTCTAGTCTAGGGCAGTACTACCCTTGACCATCCTATTTTGGCCCAATTTTGAATATGCTATTGTTAGTATTTTTTATGTTTTCAAATCTAAATTCATTTGTTAGATTTTTATAATTAATTTTACGGGAAATGAAGAAATGCATATAAATAAAAAAATTTCACCATTTAAACAATAAACGCAATAAAATTTTGAGCAAGAAAGCATCCTAAAAAGTAGTCAAGAGCAGAATAAGCAACATTATTACAACACTTTTTCATCAGTCAAGATTCATGTTAGCAATGCATCAAGTTCATATGTAAGATCTCTCATGTTTTATGTTCATTTGCTTTTTGAGTACTAATACTTGTAGGATTATCCATTATCAAGGAAATCATCCTTGCATGATTTGTGTATCATGACTTTAGTCTATCAAGGAGATAATATATGAGTGGTAAGTTGCAAAAAAAATTATTTATCACTTTTCTTAATCCATTTGCCTTTTCCCAACCAAGGGTAAGCACTCTTTACATCGTCATAGCCATTGTGGAGGTGGAAACACCAAAATGAGGTTTGACTTAGGCAAGCCCCTATATGGCACAACCTTATCTCCCCTCTCTTATTTGCAGGTGGCAGATCTAAAGTGGATTTGGGAGAATTGATTAAGGTCAGTCTAGAGTTGATGGCACGAGAAATTGTGGAAAATATTGAAAATCAATTTTTATTTTATTTTTTATGTTCTAGTAATCTGCATTTTCGGAGGTCTTCGAAGCAGAATTTGAGGTTGAAAGTGTTGTCGGTCCTTTAAATGGAATGTGTTGTAGGAATTGGATTTAAGGGATTGAAATTAGATCTCTTCAAGACCTTTCTGATGAGGTAAAGAAGTTGTCAATCGAATCAGCAGGTAGCAAGTTTGGACCCCGCCAAGTTGGGGTACCTAAATTTACAAAAAAAAATCAAATTTTGTATGTTGTTTTATTTTTTTCTCACAGCCAGCTATTCATTTCGAATTTCTAAGGCTATGATGACAGTTGGCATTCTTCATTTTGTATGTACTCATGTTTTCTAAATAAAATGATGAATTTTGAAGGCAGACAACTCCTTTCACGAGTTTTTCCATTTTGTCCAATTAACACAATATCACGGGTTTTCTTTTACACTAGATATTGTTACTTAATTCTTAGCTCAATTCAGATCAAGAATATTGAAGACCTATTAACAAGATCAACCATTCAAGCCTCTTATTTCAAAAAATTAAGCCAAGAAGAATTATTCATCAATAGATGAAGTCTTGAAGTTGATTCCAGGAGGAAAGAACCTACAAATTGTAACCTACTAAGACCTATTTAGAGATTCCAAAAAGAAACATCTTCCAATTTAGGGTGCCACCACCCTTGGCCAAACAATTTCAACCCTAATTTTTATTGTAGGTTCTTTTGTCTCTACATTCTATTGTTTTGTCTTCTATTTCTATGTTTCAATCTTGTAATTTCTTGAAATCACATAAATTTTTCATGGATTCATAGTTAACCTAGTTTTACATTCATAAAATCAAATCAATTTGATTCTTTAATCAAATCAACCCCACAAACACAAAGAGGACCGAAACCCTAATCAATCATTCTAGCTCATCCATTTAAGAATAGTAGCCAAGTTGTCTTATGTGATCAATTTTGGTTCCTCTCTAATGTAATGTCAAGAAAGGTGTGATTTAGACCCTAGATCCATTTTCCCACATCACTTTTTGATGAACCCGACACTTTTTAAATTTAAAAAATCTTCTGAAATCATAAAGCTTTCATTGTGAAATTTGAGTGCAATCTTAGGTTTTTTTTATTTGTCAAATTACATGCACATTTAGTGAAAAGCAATGAAAAGAAACAATTTTCATATTTTTTGATTTCAAAAGCTCAAAAAGTGTTATCTTTCAACATTTGCAAGAAAAATTTAGTTAGTTACAACATTTTGAATTTGAGAAATTGTCATTTTAACATAGGGCATTGTACTAACAACACAATATTTTATGCATATGTGTGATTCTCATAGAAAAAATAGGTTTTGGTGCATTGAAAAACAATTGTTTTCCTTTAGACTTGAGCCTATGTTTATCAAATACTGGAGGAAAGCAGAAAGAAAGAAGTTGAAGGAGAAAATCGTGAAGTCTGAAAAGGTTTCCCTTGTCAAACATCAAAATTCAAGGAGAAAGCTTATGCCTTATCACAGAGAAAAAAAGGGTAAAAGGTAAGACGAAAGCCTGATGTCCGAAGGGAGCCATCAAAGGTCAAGAAGAATTGCATTAACTATTATGATAATTACGAGGGTACGAGGTAAAGGAAAAGGTAGATGCCCGATGCCCAAAAGTTGAAGAGGGATTTCAGGGATCAGGGAGAAGAGATGCCTCTTACTAAATAAAGATAAGAGGTAAGCAGAAAGCCCGATGTCCAACACCTAAAAATTTGACAAAGCCAAAAATTTGAATGGAAGCCATTGGGGTTGGGAGAAGGAAGAGAGTAAAAAGACAAAGGCATGATGCTTGAAAACCTAAGAAGGTTTTCGAGAATCGGGTCAAATACATACCCCTTACCAAAAAAATTTAAAAGGTAAGAGCAAAGCCTGACACCAAAAAATATGAAGAATGAAGACCTAAGAAAAATTATGAAGGCTTCATCGATACTTTAGGAGTTGAAAGGAGATCTTAAGGCTTGTGAAGAGAGAGGGGTAAGTGTTAAGGGGTAAGGTTGAAGGCCAAAACCCAAAACACTTTGGTAAGAAAAGGATAGAAGAAGTGAAAGAAATGGAGGATCAGGAGTGATGGAGAAAGTATGTAAGGAGGGAGGCATTAAAAAATCTGAAAGTCTGAAAACTTAGGACTTAGTCAATTTTTTGACCCTTCAAAGAGAATTCATGCAAGATGGCCCATCTAGGATATCTCAGATCGATTATCAATGATGGGTCATCTAAGGGTGGCATGAAATGACAACATGAACAAGACAATTCACAACAAGATCCTCTAGGAATGGAGGTTCATTTGAGTCTCCATACATCTCCCAAAGTCTAGTCATAAGGTCACAAGGGATCTCAATACCATTAGTGGCCAATTGTGTGTCAATATCACAACTACAACCAATTACTCCTAGGATATGCTCTATTTTTATGTCCCACATAACACTCTTCCACTTTGATGAAGGTTTAGGAACTAGTCCATAGAGATATGGTAAAAGACTAAGCCTCCTACAATGTGTTAGGATTCTATCTCGTCAAGATTTAAAATTCCATCGATTTAACCTTATTACAGTAGGATGTGTTTTGATACCCATATTAAACTCCTTGATTTTAGTCACACAATAGAACAATCAAGAGACATAGCCAACAAAAGCAAAAGATTACCCCCCCAAATTACTCAATCATGAAATCCAAAAGAAATATATGATTTGTGGCACTTTATGCTTAGTGAAATTACAAATGCCACTTGCCAACAATAAGGAAGTGGATTTGATCTTAGTGCATACAGATTGCTAAATTTGGCCACAAGCTCAAAGTAAAAAAATTACACAAGATAAGATAAATCTGATCACACCATTCAAAAGTACATGAAAAATTATGCACTTTCAATGAAAAAAAAGCCACTCAAAAATGTTATCATAGGAGCAAGAACGGAGCCCCAAAAGTTCTGATAATGAGAACAAATTAGCAACACCTATGAAAATCTACATTTTTTTGGAAAAACCAAGCACCAAAATCAAAAACCAATTGGACCGCTATGTAGAGCGTGAAATTCTACCTTAAATAAAAAAATTACACTAAAAAAGTAGTATGTATGACCAAGTTATGGGCCTCTGAAGTTTGTCTTCCAAAATAAAAAAATACCAATAAAGAGGGGATCCAAATTCCAAATGCTTGTTGATTTCACTGTTGATGCAATGTAGACATCAATATATGATGTGATTAAATTTGAAGTCCTCCTGGCCGTCAAATAGGAATATTCCATTGTTGGTCAGAATATGCTTGAAATTGGCCAACATAGGGAATCTTTGACACATCTTTGAATGAGGATGGAATATTTTGTTTTATGCGATAGAATGTGCCACCGGGTTTGTTTGGCTAAAGAGTGGGGTCATGGAGTTGTGTGGCTTGCTTAGGGCTTTCCATGTGGTGCCCTATGTGGTGCTCATGGTATTGTTGTCATCTATAGTTTGCACAAGTATTGTGCAAGTAGTACGTACCACTGCAGATTTTAATTTTTTTACCAAACCTATCAATTTTTATCTACGACAAGTAGTACAACTGTATGAATCATATGGTCGGTTGTAGAGTTAAGGTAGGAAAAAATTTCCTCTAATTATCAAGGTTAAGTGCTCCAATTTTGATGATTTGACAATCAATCTTGGGGTGTTTGGGCATTTTAGACACAATGACAGGAGAGATTTTGGCCCAAAGTGCTCTGAAAATTCAGCTACCTCCTAGATCTAGCAACCCTTTCCAAACTTGAAACCCACATAAATCAGACAATATATGATAAAATTTAATGAAACAAAATCCAAACCTGACTTTCTTTGACACCCTAGATTCAATGGCAAGGTCCTTGAAACCCAAAATCACACCTAGAAAAAAATTCACTCTATGATTGGCCCCTCAAATATGGGAAGAAGTTTGTAGAACTAAAGCTCTGATACCATGTAGGAGTTGATAGATAGATCTGATACCATTTAGGAGTTTATCCAATGAAATCCTCGACACTCTAGGATCACTTGTAAGACAAAATAACTTCGACAAGAGATGGAAAAAATATCATGCTATGATTATGGATGCAATATTACCATAATGAACTTGATTGTTGTTCATAGATTGATGATTGATATATACATATGAAGCCTTGTTTATATATGCAAGGGTGATGATGTACCAACATTAAATGAGTGTGTCATAATTAAATGGCATAACTCAACATTAAATGACCTAGGACACATGCATTAAATAAAATCCAAATAGATAAGATATGATAAGATCTTATCTAGACAACTAAGACTTCTAGCAAAAGAAAATAGGACCTAAGTGGACTTAACAATGTAAATAGGACCTAGATAGGTAAAACACCTATTTACACCAACAACGGTAGTGAGTCCACCTCTATGAACGCAACTACAATTTGTCATAGGAAAATTAATAATAAATATTTCAAACCTCTCATGTCCTCTATAACACTTTCCAAAGAATGTGGAGACATAAAATTATCAACTTAGAATAGCAATTAAATAATGTCACCTATCCTAACATTCTCCCACTTGACATTATACATTGCAATTGTATCCATGAGATACAAATACAATATAATCAAGTCTAGTGATCAAGGTCCATGGCCTTCTTGCACCAAGAGAACTTATCCATGGTCACTAGCTTCGTGAGAGAATCTACAACATTATCCAAAGTATGGACCTTACCATCTTCAACCATCTCTCACACAAAGTGATACTGAACATCAACATGCTTAGTATGACAATGATACATAGGATTTTTGGCTAAACATATGGAACTTTGACTATCGCATCATCCTCATTGTCTTGCAATCAAAGCCAGTATCTTTACCAAGTCTCAGTAACTAAAACACCTCCTTAGAGGCATGTGTAACAACCATATAGTCTACTTCAGTGTTGGACAATGCAACCATAGGTTGTCTTTTACTCATCCAACTCATTGCACCTCCAAACAAATTAAAAACATAGCCACTAGTGGAACTTTGACTATCCAAGTCACCTACCCAATATGCATCAACAAAACCCTGTATGTCCAATGACTTAACCACATCATCAGTACCTTGATAAAGCAAACAGTAATCTAAAGTACCATGCAAATATTTAAACACCCTCTTAACAAAATTCCAATTCTCTCTACCATTGTTAGACATAAACCTACTCAAAACTCCCACTGCTTGGGCTATATCTGGTCTAGTGCAAACCATTGCATACATCAAACTACCAATGACACTAGCATAAGGAACGCTAGACATATCTTTAAAATCATCTTTAAAATTATGACATGTGTCTAAACTCAACTTAGTACCAATAGAAATAGAATATTTATTGGTTTATAGTTATCCATTCTAAACCTCTGCAAAATGGTATCAACATACTTACTAGATAACTTCACCAAAGCTTTATGTGAACTTGATCCTTACCGGTGTTGGAACTGTGAAATTTTGACAATTTCATTCACCCTTCATGATTATTAATCACCCAAAAAGGTTCATAATACAGACATAAAAATACTCATATAATGTCTTTTACCTAAATCCGATTTAAATTTTTCCATAAAGCCCCATAAATTTCATCTGGCATTAAAACTTTAACATATGAAAATATCGGCATAAGTTGATGCAGGTCTCATCGATGATAATATACATATCCTCATTATATCGGTAGGACATTAGAAGGGTCATACTGATAAAATTATATACCAAAAGAATGCAGGTTTATATTTCTTATCGACAAGACAAAAGGTATCGGTGTGACGATGTAAGGTCATATCGAGGTGAGTTACCTTTTGCCGATTGGAGAAAAGTGAAGTCTATCGGAGAGACTTTGGTCATCGGAGAGAGATTTCAAAACACTTCCCGAAACGCTATTGATCTTGCCGATAAAGCAAAGGGAGGACTCACTCGATGAGACAAGTGATGTTGGGGAGAGTTCAAAAAGTCCTACTGATTCTTCGAGTTACGCCGATGGAACTAAGCATGCGGAGATAAAGGGTGTCGAGAAGACAATGCTCATGGTCTCGCCGAAGAAAAAGTGTATCGGTGAGACATATCACCGCGGGGAGATCTAAGAGACATCACGGCGAGTATCATTCTATCGACAGAACAATTTCTTGATCTTGGCGACATAGTTAACAAAGAAAACATCTCGGTAAGATGAAAAGCTTTCAGAGTAAGGTAAAGAACCATTGGCCTGATTCATTAAGTCTAGGCAATAGTTGCTTTGGTGAATGTCATGGCGATATAAAAAGAAAAAAGAAAGAAACTATCGGGGAGACTTATGAGGTCAGGGAAATTGAAAGATGTCTTAGTGGATGGGTGAACGTTGAAAAGGCAAATCGGTCAAAGATTTGAAATGTCTTTCCAATATGAGTCGTGATGTGACAATGAGAATTTCAAAAAACTTGCAGCATTCATGTCTTAGTAAAGACATTAATGGTGCCATGAAACATAAAAGATTTTGCATATCAGGGTATGCTCAATTGAAATCATTGTCTCATGGAATTGGCAGCGAAGGAGAGCAAGGGAACCACCAAAGCAATTAAGGCATTCACCTGGCTTGGATTCGCAAGAAAGTTATAGTAAGTTTCTCATCCTCTCAGAATTCGTAAAAATTTGAGTATGGAAGGCACTAGTTCAGGAAAACGAAAGGGAAGAAAACCTAGCCAATCAAAAGCAAAGAAGAAAAAGACCGAATTGCAACCAGAGGGCACTGAAAGGAAACTAAAGCAAGACCTCATAGACCAGTTACCTAGTTCTAGGCCTAAAGCTAGGCGTTCTACACAACTCAAAGCAGAAGTTGACAAATTGGACTACAAATGGAAGTTTATAGGGGATGTTTGGACTCCAATTAGGGGGTATGAGTTATTCAATTTCCATTATCACAGAAGAAATCGCTTTGAGCCAGTATGCAATCCATTGAGGCTTAATTTAGGGAAACTGGTGTGCCCTAATGTTTTCATTGATGTCGAACTGGTAAGATTGTTGGCTAGATGTTATGACTCGAAGAATAAAGCTATATGTGATTTTTCGGGAAATCCATTGATATCTGTATCTGAGAATGCAATTGCTGAGGTTTTCAGGATGGAGGGAATATGCAGTGAGAAAATAATAAGTGAGGAGCTCGATAGTGAGTTCAGAAGGATGGACACCATTTATAAAGGGTGGAGGTTACCTCTACATAGAATTAGGTGTCATGGAAAGCCTACTCCAATGCAAGACAGTGAGGGACCACCCTTTCATGTAGATCTTTTTGAACCCTACCTAAAATATACTTACTATTCAGTGGGACAAGTATTGGGGATGGAGGTACCTGAGCATATGGCAGTTGTTCCCATGGTGATTGTTGCAAACATTCAGTATCACAATTCCAAATCATTTGATTATGCTGCACATGTTTTTAAGGAGTTGGATGCAGGTTTGATTGCGGTAAAGAATGGTGCTTTTGTTCTCCATCTCAGGAATTATTCACTGTTGATGCACTTAGTGTTGTATTTTGGATAAGAGTTAGGATTATGGCCCCAAGAGTTGAGGATTTCACAATCTGACAAGGAAGGTAGGCCATTGCCTGTTCAATTGTGGACTATTGTTTGGGACAGCAGGTTTGCCAATTCAAATTTCCTATATTTTAAAGAATTCTTTGTGAAACCCTTCTATAGATTTTTCAATCATCCTTGTGATTAATTTTTATCTGAAGAAGTAAAAAGGTTTCTTAGGCCTAGAGATTATAATGGACCAATCAACCACAATTGGGGGGATTGGTATTGCTTAGAGAATGCCACAATGATTAAGGTTTATGGTTTTGAGGAGACACCATTCATTCTGCCTAGAATTGTCCCGGATAGAATTGCATACCTAGAAATTGTTAGGCAAATGGATTACTCCAATGTTATGAACTTAGGTTCATATGGGAAAATGCCTTTATGCCCAGTACATTGTGTTTTAGTGATTTTACTATATTAGCCAAGGAAGTTTACAATCTAATTCTGGATAAATTATTGCACTACAACATGAGAAGAGCGCCAGTAAGGAAAAACTTTGATCTAGAAGGGTATATCCACTCTGCCAGACAAAGAATAAATTTTGGAGGGTACCATCATGTGCCCTATAAATCTGATGACATAATCAGAAACCTAGAGGCAGAGGAAGCTGAAATTTTGATTGAGAAACATGATCAGGAGTTGGTGGATGCTGAGTTGTTATCCTCTATTAAAGGGATTTCAGAAGTAGACAGGCCACAAAGCTCATCTGGGAAGGTATCAAGAATGAAGACTCAAGATTATGCCTATGTTGCCAAAGAAACAGATGCTGAGGAAACTATGGATGTAGATACAAGACATGAAGACTATAGGTCTTTTATATCAGATGATGAATTTATAAAGACCTCGGATTTTGAAACATTTTTATATAAGAAAAAAGGGAAAGAGATAAGGGGACAAGTTGACACTGTCACTCTAGGAAATGAAGATCAACTATTAAAAAGCTTAAAGGATGAGGTAGACAAAGAGATGAATAACATGACCCCTGAAAAGGGAAGGGAGATGCTAGAAAAGGCAGGTGTTATGATTTTCCCAAGTTTGGATCTGAATTCTATATTAGTTTTTGACAATTTCTTAAAAGATAACAATGCTACCCACAAGCTCAGCATAGAGAAGGTGACAGAGGTATACACAGGATCAAGATACAATCTTGATGATGAAACATTGATGATTTGGGCCTTGTATCCTCCTCACAAGAAATCAATTGTTATTGATACTGAGAAGGCATTCAGAAATGTCATGACCCTGAAGGTTGGGGATGTTGATCCTATTGCAACTACAGACATTGGGATACATATAGCCAAGTTAAATAAAGCCCAAATCCAAGCATTGATCAGGGAGATAGAGATGTATAAAACAAATAATGAGAGGATGATGAGAGAGAATGAATGCCTGAAGGACTTGGTAGGTGTTGTAACAGATCCAAAAAAGATGCTCACCCAAGGTGAGAGTTCACAGAAAAAATACCATTGGAAAGGATCAACTACATACTCTCAAGGGAAAATGGATGCACTTTTTGCAATAATTAAAAGAAGGCAGGTTGTTTTAACCGCAAAAGGATACTCCTAGTAGTACAAAGATTGAAAATGCTAATTGTATCATGGATAGGCACAAGGATTTCTTTGAGGAGTTACAAGGGGATGTGCAGGGATTGATAGAGGCTGCCAAAGATAGATTAACCAAGTTATGTGATGATGAAGGGAAACTGAAAGAAGTGACTATGTGGAAAAGTGAATGTGAAACAATACTTCAAGAGATGTTGAAGACAACCACTATGAAGGATGTGACATTGGATGAAGCATGTGAGCAGAATGAGCGAATGATGATGATGGAGATCATGATTAGCGATGCGTTGGGAGACGCTGATACTCATGAGCGCCAGGATTATACGGAGCATATTTTTGCAGTCCATTTGTGGCTTAACATAAATTAGTTAATAGTGAATTTGTTAAAAAAATTATGCTTTAAACTTTTTTGAAAAGGCACGCCCTTTTGCAAACTGATGTATAAATATCCGTTGTTGGATAAATTGATGGTGGTAGAAGATAAAATTAGAATAGGATAGACTGTTGTAAGCATTATATTTTCAGAAATGATGACATTCAAGGAGGCTATGTTGCATGTATGAATTTCAAGGAAGATAATAAAAAACTGTTAATTTTGTGATTTCATCCTGGCATCAATTGTTTGTTGGACTCGTGATTATTTGATTGTCTCCAATCTGATATTTCTTGATTGTTTAAATTGAAGTATCAAGTATATATTCGATTTATCAGTACACATTTGTTATTTCTATGTGATTTGGTTTATTGGATTCTTTAAAGGAGAATTAAAATTCCTTCCAATCAATTACAGTAATCTAGGAATGCCATTTGGATCAGTAAGAAGAATTTGATAGTTAGATTTTATATTCTGCCTCAAGTAGGGTTTATCAATTACATTCTTGCATTTTTATACCAATTATAAACTCATAGTTATATGCCAAACAATTAGAGGACCTGCTAGATAGAAACCATTCATTAAAGGCTTTCATTTGACTCCGTTTTACCCAACAAGGCACTGGTCTCCCTTATTTTACATTAGTTTTATTCATTTCATTTGACATCTCTCAATTGAACATATTAATTCATATCTTGATATTGCATATACAATTCATACCAAATTAGGATCATATCTTACCACTGTTACATTGCCATTTGTGGATAGTTAGATCAAGTAGGAAACATAAATTGAAAATATGTGTTGCTCATATAGGTGCACCCACCTAGGTCTAGTAGAGCCTTAAGAGTAGAGGGTTCAACCATACTGGTTGGCCTTGTTAATTGACCAATAATGTAGTGAGAGTTTGGCAACCTCTTGTGGTTCATTCAAACCAGCATTTTTGAGACACAACAACCAGTTTATAGTCATGCATTCTCAACCTCTGCAAAATGGTATCAACATACTTACTAGGTAACTTAACCAAATATTTTTGTGAACCTAATCCCCATTGATCTCCATCCCAAGGATATATTTTGCAGCCCCAAAATCATTTGCATCAAATGTGCCAAAAAGCTAAGTCTTAAGCTCCATAATCATCACCTTGTTGTTATCCATAAACAATATGCCATCACCATACAAGACAACGATTAGTATATGATCATCAATAAACTTCATGTAAACACAATGATCCTCCTCACTCCTAACAAAACCCAACTTCAATACAAAGGCATTAAAATTTTTGTACCACTTCTTGGGTGACTGTTTCAAACCATATAAAGACCTCTTTAACCTGTAAACCAAGTGTTATTTTTCTTTCACAACAAAACTATCAATTTGTTGTTAGTGTAATTAACTATTTATTACACTAGCATAAGTTAACTTAAGTCGTAATTAATCATATTAGTCCTAGGTTGCATTTAATCATTTAATAATGTTGTTGAGATAAGATTCCCTTCTAGAAGATGAGTTGTCTTTTCTAGAACTTATCTCCATCTTGTTAGCATTCCCTAGGTAGTTGGTTAGGGTTTCTTGTTGTCACATGAAGTGTGATTTGAACACTTGGCAACATCCTTTGCATTCTAGGTTTTGCACTTGCCTATATAATCAGGCATATGTACTCTTTGTAAAAAATCTAGATCATCATAATGGAATCTCTATTTTGAATGCCATTATCATACTTTCTGTGTGGATGATTATTTCTTCCTAGAAAAGGTCCTCCATTGAAGACTACAGCTTCATTAGGGCCCCTATGCATCCATCATTCCAAAATTTATCACATACAAATTTCTTCCTCGAGATCCCCATGCAAGAAAGCAATTTTAACATCCATTTTCTCTAATTAAAAATCATAAGCAATAGAAATAGATAATAGGAATCTAATAGAAGTTAACTTAGCAACAAGAGAGAAAATTTCACCAAAATCAACTCCCTATCTCTAGGAGTAGCCCTTGGTCACCAACCTGGCCATGTACCACTCTAACCAACCATCTACACCAAATTTCTTTTTAAATACCCACTTGCAACCAATGGGATTCCTTCCATTGGGAAAAATAACAAGATCCCATATATCACAACTATCCAAAGTCATCATCTCCTCCTACATGGTCTAAATCCAATATTTTCTTTCTTCTGAAGAAAGAGCCTCCCTTTAGGATCTAGGTTCATCATTAGTACTCAACAAAGCAAATACACATCAGTAATTAGATGGGATATACCTGTCAATTGGATTTCATTGCCTTGTGGACCCCCTCAAGGTAGGATTAATGGGCTCTACTTGTTCTTCCTCTACCATGTGCTCGTCCTACACATCCTTTGAAATATTTGAACCCTCTTCTTCTTCTTCTCCATCCTCATATCCATCTGATTTTTATTCCACATGTGCATCTTCCTGCTTCTCAATCTTTGTTTCGAAGTGCACTAGTTTTGTCTTATCTCTCTCCTTTGGTTGTGATGCATAGACGGTTGTTGTTGCACCAAAATATCAACCTATTAATGCACAAAACAACTACTAGAGTTAATGAATTTATGGGAGGTGGTCAATCCATGTCACAAACCTAAGCACTATGTTGCATAGCACAAGGAGACCAAGGGAACACACCTTGCAACAATCCCCTTAGTGCAAGCAAGGGGTTTGAACCCGTGATTTAGGCTCTGATACCAATTATTGCATAAAAAGTTGTCGTTGCACCAAAAGATAGACCTATTAATGTCTAATACAACTACTAGAGTTAATGAATCCATGAGAGGTAGTTAATCCATGTCACAAACCTGAGCGCAATGTTGCATAGTGTTAGAGTAATCATGCATTAGCTAATAATTAATTAATCTTTAATTAAATTGTTAGTCTAATTTATTCTCATGCACTTAAGCTAAACTTAGGAGTTCTTTATTTAGTTAACTAAGTGTTTCTCTATGTTAACTAAAGTTAGCTATTATTAGATCATTTTGTCTCATCATATGTGATGTTGACACTTTTCATGATCTAATCCCTTTCTCATTTAGGGTTTTTCTCTTATAAGTACTCAACCCTCATTGTATTATCTCTCTAGAGATTTCACTTATGATCTCTCAAACTCTTATCCTTTGATGACTCTTATTTTCCTCGAAGATTCTTGAGGTTATTCTATAAGTATTTTCTTTTTGAGGAATAACAACTCTTTGTTTTGCAGAGCTCTTGAGTAGAAGGTGTTTTGTTCGTTGTTTAATCCTATGGCTCATGTTTTTCACAATTCTAACACATAGCACAAGGAGATCAAGGGCACACACCTTGCAGCATGTTGTTCTTCACCTGAGTAAGCTCTAAACTACCTAAAAATCACATATCTAGAGAAAACCATTTTACAGGTTAGTGTATTCCAAATCTTATAACCTTTTACATTATCACCATTGTTGAGCACACCCAAGGAATGAGAGGAGGGGTGAATCAGTCTACATAAAAACTTTAACCCTTCTTAAACTTTAATTCCTCGACACAATACAAAATCCAAACTCTTAAGCGGATCGGTAGAAAGATATAGTAGTTTAAACTCTCACCAACTTTAGCAATGAAAGATATAACAATTCTAAGCCTAACCAGATCAATAGAAAAGATAAAAGAGACAAGAACACACATCCACAAGATGACACTGGATTTACGTGGAAAACCTAATGAGGGAATAACTATTGTGAGAGTTAACTCACAATATAAAGGCTCACTACTAAAAAAAACTTGCAAACTAAGACTCACTACCTCAACACAAGATTAAAAGGACTTGTTGAACTAAAGCTAACATAAATTCAGGGGTAAGATACAAGGACCTGATGAGATTCACTATCTTAGAGTAGGACACAAATATTTAGATAAATATTACAATGTTTGTCAACATAACACTCTACTAACTAAGGAGTTATAGCACATCTAATTCTATCTTTCACACATTCACACTTATTTTGTACGATCTTTAAATATAATCAACACTTTCTTGTTCTCACACTTGTACATTTATCCACTTTTTTGAATTTGGAATGATCTTGCATTTATATCCACCACAACTCTTCAAAACCTCAATTAGGTTAGTCGGGAAGAAGATAAACAATGAATTCAACAAGTTGGCTACCAAAACATATTGTGGTCCTATCTCGAGCATAGAGAGGACCAAAAGAAATCTTATTATATCTTCCAATGCGATCCAAAATAATTCACACATTGGCACACATCAATCTAAGTCGGCATAAAAGGAAACATGTAGATGGAACATGAAGCGCAAAACCAATCGGCCCAAAAACATACTTTTAACTATTTTTTCTCAATGCGGTTCAAACCAAGATAGATCAGGACCCAAATCTATCATAAGACATCTTTGAAAGTTGGTTCAAACCTCATCCCATTGGGGGATTTGTGCTGCATTAATGTATAATGTAAGCCCTTTCCTAATCCCTAGATTGAAACAAGCTTTCAAAAATATTCCATTGATGAAGATTGATGAAAATGGATGAAAGATAAGCTAAAATGGATGCTAAATTCTACAATGCTAATGTATAATTCTCTAAATTTCAGTATAGTCTAGTTACTCTAATTGAAAGTAGATCCCTTTCTCATAGAAATGAGGACTATTTGTAGGAGAAATAGCTAAATCAATAGTCAAGATTGAATTGCTCAATCAATGGATGAAAAGTAATGAGAGGAGATAGCATGGATTAAGGATTCACATCAATGGATGAGAATGCAAGTTGGCAAGGATCATGGATTTTAATCAATGGATCTCATTGATTTGAAGAAGCACACTTCATAATAAATAGAAAATTGTTACAAGATATTTCCCATTTTGTAGGAGTGCAAATGGAGAAATATTCCATTGCAAGTGGGAAGGTGAGAGAAATTAGCTAATTAAGTAATTTAAGAAATTACTTAATTGTGCAAGATGGATGAAATTAGAAATTTCATTAAATAATTAACTTATTTAATAAAAGGGGAATTAGTGACATTTAACTAAATAATTAAGATTATTTAATTAAATGAGAAGACATAAAAAATTTAACTAAATAATTTGCATTAACTAATTAAATAAGATGAAAATTAGCATGATAGGGGATGAATTAGCCAAATAACATTGATTATTTGATTAATAGGAGAAAATGATAAATTTAGTTAAATAATGAAAATTATTTAATTAAATAGTTGAAAATAGGTGATTTAGGATGAAAGTGGTGTTAGTAATCAAATTCAAATGTGCAATGTTGATTAGGACAATTTTAAGTGTACATTTTGTCCCTCTTTGAAGTGAGGTACTTGTTACATTGGTTCAAAGAGATGCTTTTCGGATCAACGTTGTTGCTCAAATAAAAATTTAAAAATTCTTGATTTTTTTTCGAATGCCCCACTATTACCGCAACAGAAATAATTATGCTAGTACACTACCCCCTCGATCTCGAGAGATTGAGCAATTTTTTTAATTTTTAGGTTGAGATTGCGACAAAGATTCAACATAGGTTCATCTACAAAAAATAAGGTCCAAGATGCAAAATAGGCTTAGAGAGCTAGAAAAATACCTTAAAATAAGTTGCATAGCTCAAAAATTGATTAAAAATATTGAAAAGCCCATTTTCCTACCCTAATTAGGGGAAAAAACCATAAATTTCAAGCTTAAATATGAGTTAAAGGGTCATTTTCAATTAATTTACACATTTGACTTTTGAAACCTATTGAAATTTTTCTCTGAGTGCCTAGTGCTATGGCTGATCATGATCTCCCTCAATACCTCACAGATCAAGTCCGCGAGTACTAGCGGGCTCTAGGCAAAAGACCCCCGGTACACATTTCAAAAAAAAAAATTGTTTCCATATTTTTACACTTTAAAACTTAGCTTAATTAGGTGAAGAAATTGTGCTTCGATATAGAAGCACAATTATTTTAATCAGTGCCACAATTGCCATATTGCCACGCAATTGCAAATATTCATGCAATTGTCAAGTTAGAGTTAGAGTCTATTTTTAGGATTGGCACACAATTGCAAAATTGCGGTGTGTTGGTCTATTAGGATATAGAGGTGCAATTAAAATGTCGAATTGTCATTGCATATAGGTGTGCAATTACCTATTTGGTCCTAGGAGCACAAATGAAATGCCAACTCACTATTGCATATAAGCGTGCAATTGAAAAATTGCAACACAATTGAGAAATGACAATTTAGCACAATTGCTAAATAGAAATGGTTTTGCAAATTTAAGGTTTTGACCTTAGAATTTTTAGCATTTTTAACAATTTTCACACGGTGCACTGTGTTCTTGCAAGAGATTGCATGCTTGCTCCAATCTAGAGAGCATAGACCCAACATTTTGTTTGGTGTCCACCAATTTGGGGATGACGAGAACTTTTTTCTTAGAGCGGTCAGTTTGGGTTTCATAGTGCACATTCCAAAGCTTCACATGCACCTAGCTATGATGACAACCTTGCGGAGAGATGGCACAATGAGACATCTTCTTTTCACCTTTCCACCGGCAAGGTTGCGGTTACCTTGGAGGATGTCTAACACATACTATGAGTTCCTATTCATGGTGAGAGAGCTATCTATGATATGGAATTTGCTCTAAAATCTTTCTTTGATGTTCTCAAGATAGATACTATTTGGCTTGATAGCCATCAGCTTGACTTGTGACTGCATAGAGGACATGTGCCAGATTTGGTATTAGTTATAGCAACATTGATCCACGGAGTGCTTGTGCCAAATAAATGAGCTCAAGGTTGTAGCTTTGGTTGGAGAGTAGCTTGGGCACATATGGTGCAGGATATGATTCTATTTTCTTGGGGCCTTATGATTCTCACCTCCCTTTACCATGACATGCATCAGGTCATCTATATGCGGGGTTAAATTTTATCAACAGGGGTTACATTACTTCATATCTAGGCATGGGAGCACATCGTTGTGTTGAGACCGGTCATTGCCTTACCTAATATAAATGTGGATCACCCAATAGTGTACAGATATAGAGCCATTACTACACTATACCACATAGGTAGCTCTGGGATCATATTTGGATCTACGGGTCATAGATGATATGACAGTATTCAGATGGAGACCCTAGATTCAGGTGCACCTATGGTATGATGATGAGGCTCAGTTGCTTTTTGCATGATAAAAGTGGTGGTTGATGGGCTGAGAGAACCATATGATTGATAGATATCTTCTTGATCAGGTCGCTAGACAATTCAGAGAGATTTAGGATGTCATCCCCCGTGAGTACAGAGAAGTGTTTTCATAGACAACCAAAGAGACAGATTGGGGCCAATAGGTTGATGCACCAGATGTGATTTCTGATTTTAGACAATTAGTTGCTTTACCTGGGCTTATGCAGGAGGACCACTTGATGTAGGTACTATACCTATGTACGATGCAAGTTTTAGACAGCATGCCCTTGTGTGACTCATAAATCCCCTTGAAGGACAAGTCAAGGGAGAGCATGAGGAAAATAATGGGGTAGGATTCCTTAGTAGCCCCCACAACATGATGGGAATGATGGCTAGGTTCTTGGAGATGGGAACCAACAACAGTAGTAGTGGAAGGATCAGGTGCTTGAAGATGGGCATCAATAGCCCTCATTAGTTCCTCCCCTACGATAGGCACCAAGATACCAACAGTAGCAGCAGGGCCTTGGTCCACGAGATTCTTAGATTTAGGCATTGATAGTAGAGAGGGGCCAACTACTCCAATAGGTACAATAGTTGACTGGTGACTAGGATAGATACAAAGGGGAGCATGACCAGGAGTGCTAGCTGAGACAATAGTCTGACCTATAGTTGGCATAAGAGATAGGCCATCGACAATAGTTAGAGGTTGCTGCTCAATAGACACAAGGCTAGGTTGTCTCAGCATAGATGTATGGACATGTTATGATGGAGGCTGCTTATTATTGGACCCTTTATTACCAGAATGTTCCACCTCATCGATGATAGAAAATTTTTTTACAAAGGAGAAGAGTTGCACCAAGTGGCTCGCTAGGATCTTCCATTAGGCAGCCATCAAGGGGACACAAGGATTAGTCCCACCATGATGACCAACAGAGTAGAGGATATCTCTTATTTGTAAAGAGTAAAACTCTTTAATTCCAAATAAACTATAATTCCTTTAATAAGTTCATTTCCATTTCATAAAATATCATAACTCATTCATTTAAATTACTTAATCCAAAACATTCCAAACATCGACTCAAAGTCTACAATAAGTTTCATAATACATCCAATTGATTTCATAAATGTGTCATCTTTCACGACATTTAATAATACATAAAACATTGTAAAAGAAATTTGCAATTCAAGACTTAGGCATTTTGTTGCCTTAAGTTCAACAATAATCATACAATAATGAAATATAATATATATAAGAAGAAATCTTCATTTGATCTTCAATCCAATAGCATGTCTTCAAACATGAAGACAAGAACAAGGTTCATGCGCTTTTTTCGCCCAACCTCGAAGATTACGCTTCCCCAGAATTCCTTAGTCGTTCAAAGAATATCCAACCCTGCACAAATCACTTAGCAAAAAGAAGTCAACAAGCAAGATGGAATTTGATGCGTGCCTAGTATAACTAGTAAATTTATAAGCATTTTCATTTTTCTAATTCATTTAAGAAACAAGCAAGTTTGATACTAGGATATTGTAGAGAGATGTAAATTCCATCTATTTCAATGGTCCTTAAGTTGCTTGGCCAAGTAAAATGTCATGCACGACAAATAATAGTAGTTTTGGAAAAGAAAAACTATGCTCTCTATAAACCCATATTTGGCACCTGTCCCGGAAGGTAACTTTCCAAACACATGTCATGCACATTCATTTATCAAGCATGCATGGTTCCATTCAAAATAAATAAAATCTTTCCCAATCACATGACCTGCACTTTTATTTTCAAGCAAACACAGTTTTATTGCAGTAATTTCATAGATTTTAAATCACAAATAACATTAAGTTCATATTTAAATTAAAATAAAAGGTGTCTCTCAAGTATGTAACTAAGTACATATAAAACCAGAATAAATGAGCTCACATTCTTTCGGTTCATTTACTCAAGAAATTTAACTACTCTTCAATATAGTCTTTTTTCTAATTCATTTCATTTCGAAGTAATTATATTTTTATTTCAATTTATTTCTTTTCTGGTTTTCATATTTCCTAAAATATTATCTTTTAAAAACATAAACACCTCTCATTTTCTTTTGTTTCGAAGCAATTTAATATCATTCCAAGGTAATTATCATATTTCACTTAACTTGTCAAGCACATTTAAATAAACAGAATTATTTAATCTTATCCTTTTAAATTTTATTTTAAACAAGAACATTCAGCTGTTTAATTTTGTAATAATTTCACTATCTTTTTTGTTCTTTTTGTTTTCAAAATTTTATCTCTCTAATAGTTTTGATTTTTCTGAAGCAATTCTAAATCTAAAACTTTATGATTTTTGTGTGAATCTGTAATAAATACAGAAATAAATCTTAATCGTACTATTTTCTATTTGAATCTTTTAAATATATTAAAACAAAGTTCTCTAACAAAGAAATCTACAGTCTCTTTATAGTTTTTTGTTTCAAGATTGTTCATTATCTTCATGTAAACTACAATCTGGTGTTTAATATAATTTGTTCTAAATTCATAAAACAACAATATGTTTTCAAAAGAAAAATAGAAGAATAATAGAAATGAGCTAAATCAGATATTAATTGACTGTGAATTTGGGTAAATATTGTTTTCATTGAATCTACCTAACAATTTTTTGTTGCTCTGTGTCCTCTAAATCTGGCAATGATTATTTGTTTTCTCTGTCATTTTTCTCCTGTAGTTTTTATTTTGTTCTCTTCTTTTGTTGTTCGGGATTCTTTTTTTTATTCTAGTTGTGAGTGGAGGCAGATTTATGTTCACTGTTTCCTCCTTTCTAACTGGCTGCGTGCTCCCTCTTCTCGTTCTTGCCACACACCTCTCTCCTTTCTCACCTATTCCTATGTTGGTCCCGCCTTCTTCTCTTCTCTTGTTTTTCTGTTCTAAACTTCTCTTCACCTGATGGCTGCGTCCCTCTCTTCTCCCATGCACTACCCTCTCTTTCTCCTCCTTCCTGCGCACCTCACCTTCTTCCTTCCTCCCACGTGCCTCCCACATGCCTCACACTACTCCCTTTCTCACTTCTCTCCTTCCTGTACACTTCCTTTTCCTCACACTTGCGCATGATTCATTCTTAATTCAAAACAAAAACTCTCTTCTATTCTCTTCCAACCACACATGGGAGATGAGCAGATCAATTTCATATAAAAACAATAACTCCCCTTTTTTCTCCTCACTCTCAAAACGGATTTTCTCCTCATATGCGCATGCCTCCCTCTAGATTTTTTTTGTTATCCTCCCTTTCTTTATCATACAAAGGTGGAGTAAATAAGAAATTTGGATCCACAATTTGTGCCACATTCACAGCAATGATGGCCATAACTCGGATTTAACTGTTGTTTTATTTTCTTCATTGAGAGGTAATTGTTTTCAAACTGTTTACTACTATTTTCAATTCAATTTCAATTTCAAATGTATTGTTGTTTTCTTTTTGTTTTAAACAAATAAATTTAATATAATATCTATTTAAACATTTATTTCTACTTTCATTTATTATTTGCGAAAATAACAAATAATCCAATAACACAAATTTACATTTTATATAATTAAACCATTTTCTCACAACAATAATCAAATTGCTATTTGAAAAAGCAAAATTACCTTTTTGCAATTACGTTAAATCAAATGCATAACCATAATAACAATTAAAATTAAACTATTTAATCATGCAAATTACTTTCTAACTAATTAATTGATGTGTGAGATTCCATCATCCTCATTAACGTCCAATGGCTAAAACGACTCTACCTGATCAATGTTCTCGCCTTCATTCTCGTTCACCTGTTCTTGCAAGAAAATCAGCAATGACAAACTCCAAATTTCATAATAAAGAATTTCAAATCATTTCATTTGCATTTAAATTTTCAATTTCAATTTAAATAATCATCTATCATAAACATTAAAAATCTCATGATTAATAATTGCATTTAAATAAATGACAAAAATCGGTATGTGACATTATTTAGACACTTTTTTGATGTATAGCCCTAATATTGATTTGTATACATTCATCGGTTGATTTTGATAGCCTCTTGTATATCCATTTTTGATAGTGTCACACATTGATTCATACTTTGTATCATGACAGTCATATTTTGCTGATATATATGAGATGGTTCGATGCGATTAAGATATGGTGTTAGGTTATTTTATGTTAGTGCTTATGTATGGATGCAAATGTTTATGTTATGGATGTGTACCTTTATTATGCATATGGTGTGATGTGATGCTATATGATATAAAATGTATGATTTATGTTATGAATGTAATGCAATAGACGATTTACTTTATTTTTTAGTATCTTATCTATATGATATGTGATGATGATGCAAAATGTTCATGCTATGAGATGGATGCATTTCTTCTATGTGATGATGCTATGCTTATGATATGATGATGATTAATTTATGACTATGTAGGATACATGTATGTTGATGGTTTGTGGATGCAGGATGGATGCATTTATTTTGTGTTGACTATCATGATACCATGTTAGCGTAGAAAGAAGATAGAAGAATAAAATGGATTAATCATTGATTTCAATATTGATTCAAAAGTCCAACAAGTATATGATTCTTTGAGACTTTATTAGATATGGTGATGAGAGATATGATTTGTTTGTTTCAGGGATTAGGATACTTCATCATTTTATTCTTTATTTTTGATATAACACATAGACACAGTGCATCACGATATTGATAACTAGGATGGCTTTGTAGATCTAGTGTGATGTACTTTGACTCTATAAATAGATAGGATGATCCTTGCTCACACTTGACATACGAAAACCTTGTTGGAATGTATTTTAGAATTTTAGAACATTTTGGACCAAAGCATACACAATAGTCAACAATTTATTCAAAACAGACTCCCTACACAACAAAACAAGTATTCGCCAAGGTTATATTACAAGAACATCCCACAAGCACAACAAATGAAAGATAATGATCAATACCCAATTCCTTTCTCTCTAATCATTTTGATAGACATCATTGAAAGGTCCTTGGAATGGGTCAATAAAATAAATCATGAGAAAATATATAAAAGAACAAACAGTCAATGTTATTCATATCTCTTGCCAAAGTAACATAACTAAGGTCGTTTTTTATGATGATATCCATTGTAGGAAGGATGCATCCTAGGAAATGTTTATCAGATGTTTTAAATAAGAATACTTGTTTGATAGGTTGTTGATACAATTTTTATTGACTTGTTTACTCATGATCCAGACTTTAGATTTTTACATTTAGGTTTACACTTCACGAATTGCCATACTTGTTTCGACTTGTTTTACCAAAGGTTGAAAGTGATGATCAATTTATTATCGATGGAATTTTATTGTGAGTGAAAGAAAAATGGGATGGGTGGTTCTGGACCTTTTTGGAATATTTCAATGTTTTTTATGTTTTTGCAATGTTTTGAGGTTGTTTTTGATCTTTGTAGGTATATGTGAATGTTTAGGTTTTTTAGGTTATTTGAGGTTGTTTAGGATTTTTTGAAACTTTTCAAATGTTTTTATGTTTTTTGAGTTTAGACCAAGACCTAAGGGGAAACTGACCTACTGCCTCGGGGACTCATCAGTGATGGCCTTACCTACATTATACACATAGAGATGACGTAGTTCAATTGAATCTGGTCAATAACCATTTATTGATGAGATATGAACATTGATGGATTGTCAATTTATTATGGACTCCTAAAGGATTAACCTAATGCCAATGTATTGAGAGCTCATCGATGATGGCCTTGCCTACATTTAAGCTTAGAGACAACGTAGTTCAACAACCATGTTTTTTATTTTATTTTTACTTTTTGACCTGTTTAGGGATTTTGAAGATGTTTTGAATGTTTTAGTTTTTCCGACTTTACATATTTTCGAATGTTTTTGAATTTTGAGATTTTGTAAGTGTTTTGGATTTTGTGATTTTGCAAATAACCTTAAGATATACAAGTGTTGAATATCCAAGATACTGAGGGGGGGGTGAATCAGTATCTTCTTAAACTTATTGAACAAATACCATCCAATTAATCTAGTGCATATGATAGTTAAGATAAGAAGAAGAATTAATTGAACATGGAAACACACAACACAAGAACACCAAGATTTTTATGTGGAAAACCCAGAATGGGAAAAACCACGGTGAGGATTAGCTCATAATATAGTATAATCAGTTATAAGATATTACAAGGGTGGCTCACTTCCAGGACTCATGTGCAAAAGAGAGGCTCACTTCCTACAAAAGATACAGTAACAAAATGGCTTACAACCAGAGAATGAAATGATGTAAGTACACCTCAAAGTGCATATTCATTTCAAATTCGCATGCTAGAAAATCAATATTTTCTCTTTTCTCATCCACACTCAATCCACCAACAACTTGCAAAAAAAATGTTCATCTTCAATCTCCAAAACTATCCTGTATATATATTTGACTTTCCCACCAGTAACAATCAGGTCAACTCCAAGTAAATACAAAAACCTCTCAAAAGAAATTCAAGCGTGTAGCACGCTACTACATGTCGGCATGGATCACACAATTTTTTTTTAATCCATTACACCTTCAACCACTTATTAGGTCAGCCAAAGATAGACCTAATAACAAAAATGCAAGCAACAAAATGATGCCAACAACGAACACGAGCAATTGTATGCATGAGATTTTATTCATGCATGCATTCAACAACCAAAAACCATTTCCCAAGATTGCGATTAATGACGATCGTTGGATGGGAAATGCAAACCAGAATATCGAAGGACATGTCTGCATTACCGGTTCAGAATATTGGATCAATATTGACTTTGAGTCTTGCAGTTGCAACTCATATATCATGGTGACATCAATGACAACAAAAGGTTATATGAAGAGATGTTTTTTTCTTCAATCTTCCAGCAATCTCCCCCTTTTTCATTGATGGCAACATGTGCCAGAAGAATTTATAGACTTCCTATCTACAAAACATACTCCCTTTTTTGTTTTCTCTCTCCCCCTTTGACATCAAGGACAAAGGGAAACCCAAAAATATGAATATATGTACACATGGTCCGGAATAATGTACAACAAAAAGAATCAAAATACTAAACTCACCCTTAGGACTTTAACCCAAACAATGTGTAAACCGAAAAGACTTTACCTGAAGGAGGGAACACTTTGAATTTCTTGTAGAATGCCTTGCCAGGCTTCTTTACCATTCTCCCAACATCGTTTAGCATATATCATCATTTTTTTCAAAGACTCCAATGCAATAAAACTTTCTTCAGCCTCATCCAGAGTATCTGAGGTCAAATTGATCTTATCCAATTTCTCAGCATTAGCCAAAGATTTGACTATTGGAGTGTACTCCATCCTTACATTGTCACCAAGTAGACTAATTTTTTTGATTATTTCTTCCTTTTGTTTCTGTAACATGAAAAATTTATCTCTATGCGCAGAGATGGAATTCCAAGTTGACCTGTCCCTATCCATGGATACATTGTATGTACTGGAACAAACTTTCAACTAGGACTCAATGGATTCCATAAGATCTTTTGTACTTTGTGTGGCATCAGGCCACCTTATGCAATAGGCAAGCACAAAATTTGCTTCAGATTCATAGGCCTTTACAGATTCAAGGCTCTTTTCTACATTGGTGTGTACCAGATCACACTTTTCATGAAGCACCAATAGCCTTCTCTCAGCCAATTTTTCTTCAACTTCTTGTTTTGTTTTCTCACCAAGTCTGGTGGCATACTCCTTGAAGGAGTCCAATAGAAGTTTCAAATTTTCTACCAGAGTGAGAGATGTGTCCACTGATGTATCAAGTGTGACATCCTATAAATACTTAATGGTGTCCTCGATTAGATCAGTTGCCTTCTGATGTGTTTCCAAGATTTCTCTTCTACTGGATGCATGAAATACATCACCTAACACCATTTTATGCATAGGTGAAATCTTGTCTAGATCCGCATAGCCTTGATTCATGTGAAGTTGTAAGAGCTCTAGAGGAATTACTGGCTGGAATCTAATTTGCTTAGATAGAAAGCCTTTCAAAACATCATCACCAGAGGAAGACTCTCCAGAGGGCCTTTGCGATTCCACTACCTACTTAGATCCTTCTTCATTATTTCTAGCAATTTCACTTGATTCCTCATTTCTTTCTTCTTCCTCAACTTTCTCTTCCTCTGCTTTATTTTCTTCCATCTTATTTTCTTCTATCTTTTCTTCTTCTTTTCCTTCTTCTTTTTCTTCTTCTTTTCCACTTTCATCTGCGTCCTTTGATTCTTTAGCTTTATTTCTTTCCTCTGTAGTATGTACCAGAGGAGCAACATCATGAATTTTTGCTTCAACATTTTCTTCAATATATTTTTCTATTTCTAGAGGCTCATTAGTAATATCAATTTTCGGAGTAATATTTGTGTCATTCTTTTCCAGAGGTACATTTGCATCACCAATACCAGAAGGAGGATCTATAGAGGCTTCTTCTCCTAATTGAGGTGTTGAACTAGATGCACCAAGCATACCATAGCTATCAGTTGTGCTTTTGATTGTACTTACAGTCTCCTTCTTTATCTTCTTAATCTGTCTCTTTTCTCTGGTCATTAAAATATTAACTCTCTTCTTCATCTAGAACATGGTAGAACAAATCTTCTTCAAGGTTTCTACATCACTCAAATTCAGAGAGGATCCAATTTCCTTATATGCCTTAGCCCTTATTTTCTCATCCATTTCAAATACCTCTGATCTTCTCTTCATCAGAGCTTCCCATAATTTTTCAAGTAAATCATCCTTAACATCATCCCACTTAACCTCCAAAATAATGACATATTCAATGATATCCATTATTATTGTTTCCCTATCTTCTTCACCTACTTGATTATAAACTTTTTTTGTGGGTTTCAACATATTTTCATAATGCAATAAATTATTTACAAAGGCTTCTAGTCTGAGAGGGGTACCAGGTCTTACTGGAGAAGCATTCTGCTCTACCTAGTCTAGAGAAACCTCTTTTGTGAATCTAGCCTTATTTGCATTTGTTTCAAGATCACTAAGGTCATGTTCATCAACATCCCCTATGGACGATATATAGTGAACTCTATTTGATCCAACACTAGTTTCTTGAGATGTGCCTTCACCGAAGGAAATGTTTACCCTTTTCTTTCTTATTGACTTATAAGTTGGGTCTTCCTCCTCTTCCTCTTAGTCATCAATAACATTGAGATTCTTCTCCCTTGTAGCTTTTTATTTTCTTCCTCACTTAGCTAGCACTACTGGAGGAAAACCTTTTCTCTTGCCCGATCTAGTAGTAGTTCTGGAAGGGGTCGGGCCTTTTCCTTTGTCAGAAGTAATGGGCTTAATCTTTACTGCAACCGGGCCAGAAGTTGAGATAGAAGGGGAAATCCTGCCGAATCTCCTTACGCCAAAAGATTCTCTAGACTTCTATTCTCCCGAAGCTCTTCCTTGTGATATTTGTTCAGTAGTAAAACCATATTTTCTAAGTGCCTCATCTACCCTTTTTCTCCTTGCAAGTTTTTTGTGCTCCAAATGAACTTCCATGGATTTTTTTGCATATGTACCAATATGGGGTTCATTGGCATCTTTTGGACTTTTCAATAATAGTTGCACATAACCTTCAACTTCCTCTTCTATAATTTCATATCCCAAGTGTTGAATCTAGATAGTCTGGGGTTTGACTGCTTCAACCATACACTCATCAGAAGAAACATGAAATATGATGTTATCCTTGTACTTTTCAACAATTTTCCTCAAAATTGTCTCTCTCATTCATATTTTTCTTGAATACAACAAAGAATGTTGTTAGGGAATTATTTGTGATCTTTAATTCATCCAACTTATGCAAATGATAGAAAATTTTATGGGTGACTGGTCGAGATGGGTCCCAAAACACAATTTTATCTTTTCCCATAATCCTTTCGAGGAAATAGAATAATAGGAAAATAATCAATGAGCCAAATTTGAAAGGATATTTCTTCTCCTTTGTCATCCTTAGGCTCTCAAACAACTACTATCTGAGAAGCTCACATAAATCATAGTTTTCAACATTTCAACCATGTCAAAACCAGTATATATTGTTGTAGCAAACAAAATTTTCTCTGTTAGTGAAGTAAATTTTATGTTCGATCATTATTGATGCATACTTCACAGTTGGATTGATGATAGGATTTGTTGTAAGAGCCCTCTTATCATATGTTGCACTGGTGAGTTCCATCACCACTTCATTTTTCACCACTTTCAACATTGGTATCGATCCAGTGTCACAGAGTCCAGTGATAGCTCTGATCACTTCCTTAGTTATAGGATGGGGCTTGTTGGTCCACAAGAACTGATCATACATTCTACTAAGGATTTTTTTGACATACTGATCATCCACAATGGAACATAAATTAGGGAAGTCATTCCACTGGTCCAAATTATTTGCCACAATGTTTGAATACTCAGGTTTTACCATGAAGTTATCTCCAATGAGTTCATTCAACCATATTTCAATCAATTTGGTGTGATTTAATTCCTTAGTCTTAACCATAATGTATATTCTGGTATCCTATGTAGGCATAATGCCATGAGTAATCAAAGAGAAGGAACCCATAGGGAAATCTTCGAAAAACTTCATTAAATATTTCTTGTAGGAGGGTCTAGGTCTTTTTGATGCTTTCACGACTATAAGAGTTTCCATTTTAACACTTAGAGCTCTAATGAATTCAGAGAGATAATTTTCACAAGCTCACAACAACACATAATAAAAAAAACACCTTTTTCTTTCATGAAGACTCGAAGCTAGGGTTTGCACAGGTCGCACTTCAAATCGCCTCAAGAATGCTCCAAATTTCTCTTTACTTCCTTCAAATGCACAAGTGATTAAAATTCCTTTAAAATTTTTCTTTATAAACCAATGTGATGCCCTAATTTTCATTACATGCGATGAAATTTGAAAATCTAGCAAAAACCCTTTGGCTGCACTAAAAACCCCTAATATGCTCTGCAAGCGAGCATACATGCACTTTTTCTTTCAGTTTCTTTTTCAAAACCTCTGCCTATTCATTTCTTACAACATCTCCTTGTTCCAAAGACTAACATGCCCGAAATCAGGGGGTTCAAAGGATTTTCTACTAAAAATCCTTCTAAGACCATGCTAGGTCTAATTCTCGGAGGAGTTGTCTATACCAGATGAGGGTATAGACGTATTTGAAGATTATGGCTCTTCTATCTTTTTCCATATCTTGTTCATTTCTTTCTTAACCTATTCTTTGTCAATCTTCTTCACAGGTTCATTGTTCTTTACCGAAGTAGATTTTTTTCCCTTTTTACTTCTACATACCTTTGAGATATGTCCCTTCTTGTTGCAATTATAACAAAAAACATTTCTCTGATATGTTTGACTTCCATTTATCCTTGATCTATACGGATTTGCTTAGTGCCCAAACTTATTGCAAGTGTAGTAGTAACCAACAAAGGATTGATTCATTCTACCTCCATTAAACCAATTCATCATTTGTGTTCTACATCACTAGCTCTATGTCCAATCTTATTACAAGCATAACATTGGTCAGATAAGGAACCTAGAATGATTCATCCTACTTCTGCATTTAGGTGCCTTATGACCAAACTTATTGCATGAGAAACAAGTGCCATCGAAAGATGGATACCTTTGAGCATTTGGTTGTCTGATAGGAGGTCTTCTTTTTGGATTTTTGTCTGTTTTCTTTTGCTTTGAGTCTTTTGAGTGTTCACAGCTTTTGAGCTTTCACCTGCTTCTAGCCCCAATCCACCTTTGTCTTTAGATGTTTTGTGTCCTACAATTAGTTCATCAAGTTTGGTAGAGCTTGTCTTGAAACTATCTATAGACATCCAAATTTGATCACTTCCATATGATCAAAATTGTCTACTCTATTAATTAGTGATTAAATAATTTATTTAATCATTATTTCATTTTCTGCCTAAGGTTCCTAAAGTATGTAATTAAATAAATTAAATACTTTACCTTACCCCCTTTTCTTCTCTAAATTAAATAAACATGACAAATTATTTAATTTAGTCATTTAACCTATTTGGATTAAAAAATCAATTTTTAATCCCTCTTTTTCTCTCTCCTTGTCACATTCTCCATAATCCTCTTTAAATCCAGATTAAATTAATTAATTTGTGATTAGGATGTGCACCACTTAATTAAGATTAAGTGTCACATCCTCCATAATCTCCCACTTGCCTCTAATCTCTCATTAATTATCCTAATCCTGTGTTTGTACAACCTTAATCAAAATCATTAGCCACATTTGGCTTACTTTTTCTGGTCAACCTTCCCACTTACCCTTTTTAGCCTGGACTCCCTTCCTCATGTGAATTATTAATTCACATTTATTTAACCAAGGTTCCTCTCTTCCTCATGTGAATTTTTAATTCATATTTTATTCTTCCAAGTTTTACCCTATCCCCATGCAAATGTGACATGTCATTTTACATGTGCCCAAGGCTTTTAGAACCTTGGACTTGTCACATCACCCACATGTGACAAATCTTCAGCTTTTTGGAGACCCTCTCTTATCCACTAGATTCTTCCAATCATTGTGAATTTTTAATTCACTTTTATTCCTCCAAAGAATCTTCTCATCCCCCAAGGTACTTGTTCTTCATCCACCTCATGTATTTCTCTTCCACCTCATCTCCACATCACTCCACCCTAAGACATCTCACATTCCACATGTCAAGATGTGAGGACTTGTGACTCCTCAACTCACCATAGCCCTTCATCTTGATCTTGTTGGATCAATCCCAACCGTTGAATTCTCTAGAGAATTCCAATTATCCTATAATTACCCCCTCATTTCTCTCATTTAGAGGATCAAGTCTTTTGCATCAAAACTCTTGCAAATTTGTCATTCAAGCTCTCATCTATCATAAGCACTTAGCATCATCTTGCATCTTGCATCCACTTCACTTCATTGTCATCCAAGGAGCACATAAGACATCTAAGATTAAGGGCCAACCAAGGAAGCAACAACATGAAGGTATAAGAAGCATTCCATTTGTTTTTATCTTGCTTTCATATTGTCCATTTTCTTAGGCTAATCGTTGAGGTGCCCTTTTATCTTGTTACTTCTTCTTATTGCATTATTAGTTTTGTCTAGCATCTCACATTAAGAGTAGCATTTTATTAGGATCACATTTCTAGCACGTCCGGCGGGACCCACAAAGGGGTCTCTTTCTTTTACGTTTTTTGTTGTTTACCTTGTTTGCAGATTCAGGTCGCAGAGGGGCGAACTTGCCATCCCGGACGCTGCAGAGGGGCAAACTTGCCCTCCCAGATGCTGTAGAGGGGCCGAACTTTGCCCTCCTAGATGCTCCAGAGGGGCAAACTTGGCCTCCCAGACGCTACAGAGGGGCGGACTTTCCCTCCCAGATGCTGCAGAGGGGTGGACTTGCCCTCCTGGGTGCTACAAAGGGGTGGATTTGCCCTTAACAACACGTTCAAGAAGGTAAAAAAGTGGCATTTTAGCTTCGTTTTTGTCTCTTTCTTTTGCTATTTTGTGCTTTAATCCTCTAATCCGGTTTGTTAGTGAGTGAAGTTAGATTTCTTGTTGGTATCTAGCGTATTTTTGCTACAAATCACAAAGGGAAAAAGATAAACAACTAACATTTACTTGCAGGGCCTTTGTTTTATTCTTTGAAAATCTTTCCTTACTGTTTTATCTATTTACTTAACATAAATAGGGGAAAGTAGTATTGGCTGCTTGCTGTATTTGTTTTATTTGTATTACCCTAAAGGGACATCGACTCATTTTCATCCTATCCCTTTGCACTTTTGTGCGGATCCGAAAGGGGTAGTTGGAAACAGTTAGTGTTTTCTTCTTAGAGGGACTTGCTTGGGGATTTCATCACCCCAAGGGACGATCCCAACCACGTGTACCGGTGGGGTATATAAAGGGGGGAGAGCCAAAACTATCCTCCAATCCAGTTGCGTCGTAATTGGTGAAGCATTGAAGCTAGGGTGATACCTAGATAGACGTGAAGAGTTGGTCTGAGCCTTTCAGTATCTCGCTGGGGTTCCCGATTCACGCTTGTGACAGACTGGTGTTCACGGTTTGTGCCTCACATACCGAGTGTATATCGAGGACTCCTTAGAAACTTTGTTCATCCTAGAATAAGACCTTTGCTGGCCATACCCCTTAACACTAATCATAGGATTGTGCTTGTCCAAAGTGTCTTTCTGTGAAGAACCAGTAAATTTTGATAAGTCAAATTGTCATTGAATCATTTTAAGTCCTTGCCAAAATCCCTCGTCCAAACCAAGTTGTATTTTCCATTGCAGAGGGGCGAACTTGTCCCACTGTTTCAGCATTTTCTACTACAGAGGGGCGAACTTGCCCCACTATTTCAGCATTTTCTACAGAGGGGCGAACTTGCCCCCCTGTTTCAACATTTTTTGCAGAGGGGCAAACTTGCCCCCCTGTTTCAGCATTTTCTGCAGAGGGGCGAACTTGCCCCCCTGTTTCAGCATTTTCTGCAGAGGGGCGAACTTGCCCCCTTGTTTCAACATTTTCTACAGAAGTGTGGATACGCCCCGTTGAATGGACAGTTTCATCCATTTGACCATTCCAAACCTTCGTTTAACCACTCCAAGTCTTCGTTTGACAATTTGATCATCCTAAACATTCATCTATCCAAATCTAGCATCATCCAAATCCAATCCAATCCAAATAATCAAACTGATACATCATCAATTGATCCAAACAAATTCAATCAATTCAATCCTCATCCAAATCATCAAATTGATACATTCCAATTATCAATTTTGAAAGTTTTGACTTTTATGCCAAAACTTCTAGAGGCCATAACTTTTGACTCGGATGTGGGTTTTAGCTGAAATTTTACGAGTGGTTGCATTATGAGTTGGCATTTGGATTCCCAACCTATCAACCCTTTTTAGCACATTTTCAAACCCCCAAAATTTCATCTTGACCCTCAAAATCACAATTTAGTGTTTTTTTCTAGTTTAAAAAAAAACACTTTCGTTGATAACTCCAAATCAATATCTCAGATCTTGGATCTTAGTGGGAAATTCATCCTATCTTAGTATTGGGTATTTTTTGGAAAAAACTTGGACTCTGAAACGTATTCCTACGAAGTTTCCTAAAATGGCAAAATTTGATAATTTTTGAAAACTGCCAAATTTGGCAAAAATCTAATTGTCAACACCTTACGTCCTCTAGTTGAAACTCATGATCTTGGTTCCAAATCAATCCTATCATATCCTTCAATCCAATCCCAATCTAAGCCCCAATCCAGTTCTAATATGAGCATTAATCCCATCATCCTAATCTGAGCTTTTATTCAATCCCAATTTGAGCTTTCATCCAGTCCCCATATGAGCTTTCAATCCATCCTAGTTCTCTATCCATCATCTATTATTTCCTTATAATCTATATCCATCATGAATCTTTATCCCCCTCTCTCACAATCAATAATAGTAGTCAAGGGGAATCCTAACTCCATTGATGACAATAACGAAAATCTTGTTGATCATGAAGATTGTTATATAGATCCTCTTGACGCTATCATTGCTAGTAAGCTCTTTCCAATCACCTCCCAAAATCCCACTACTTCTTCAAACTATCCCACCATTCCTTCATCCACATCTAATAACGGTTCTTATGCTACCCTTGACAAGGGATATCCAACATCCTCACCATCGACATATTCATCACGTCCTCCCTTTCAACCTCTATCCTATCCAACATCCACTTCCTCTTATCCTCATCATCATCAACAATCCCAATACCTCTACCTTAATCCCACATCCCAATATTCTCATCCTAATCCAACACTCACACATTCCTATCACAATCCCCCATACCAATATTCCTCCTATCCTAATCCACCATCTCAATCCACTCATCCTAATCTACCATCCATATCCTCCTACGCCAACCCACCATACATGTCCTCCTATGATGGTTCACCACCTCAATCTTCCTATTCTAATCCAACATCCACACCTTCCTATCACAATCCCCCATCCCAATACCCTTACATTAATTCCACATCTCCCCATTCTAATCCTTCATCTACATCTTCCTACTATCACTCCCCATCCCAATCTAATCCAACATGTACATCCTCCTACATCACTCCCCCTTTTCCCGCATTATATCTTAATCCTTCATCTAATCATAATCCTCCATCTCCTCCAACCGCTCCTAGCTCCCCATCTAGTCCCATCCACTCACCTAATCATAATCCTCCATCTCCTCCTAGTTCTACATCTAATCTTCATCCACACATCCGCTCATATAATCCTCCAATTCTTAATCCTAATCATACATCCAATCCCATACCCACATCTAATCCCATCCACTCCTCTAATCATAATCCTCCATCTCCTCCTATTCCTACATCCAATCCCATCCACTCCTCTAATCATAATCCTCCATCTCCTCCTAGTCTTCCATCCATTCCCGTCCCTTCATCTAATTCTAATTCTCCAATTCCTAATCCTAATCCTCCATCTCCTCCTAGTCCTCCATCCATTCTCATCCCTTCATCTAATTCTAATCCTCCAATTCCTAATCCTAATCCTCCATCTCCTCCTAGTCCTCCATCCAATCCCATCTCCACATCTAATCCTAATCCACTTATCCCTAATCCTCCATCCATTCCAATCCCCTCATCTAATCCTAATCCACCAATCCCATCCCTTCATCTAATCCTAATCCTTCATTTCCTCCTAGTCCTCCATACAATCCCATCCCTTCATCTAATCCTAATCCTCCATCTCCTCCTAGTACTCCATCCAATCACATCCCCACGTCTAATCCTAATCCACCAATCCCTAATCCTAATCCTCCATCCATTCCCATCACTCTACCTAATCCTACATCTCTTCCAAATGTCGCCTAAGGACTCATGACAGAAGAGACACCATGCCCTCCCACTCTATCATGTACTATCACTAATGATGAGGCCCACCTCCATCCTACACCATGCCCTCCCACTCTATCATGTACTGTCACTAGTGATGAGGCCCTCCTCCATCCTAGACCTATCCCTCCCATCACCATTCCTAACATTGTCATAATGGTTGAGCCGGTCAAACCCATCGAATCCATTAAATCCCCATCTTCTACTCCTAGATCCACCCAATTCATTGAAGACATCCAATCCCCTCCTCCTAGTCCTAATATTCACAAACTTCAATCCAATGACCTTCATGAATCCTCCATCCTCCTATCTCCCCCAATTGAGGAGTCCCTCCAACACTCTTCCATCATCATACATCCCACACAAGATGAGTCATGTCAAGCACTTGATCCAAAGCATACAAGCATATCCCCTCCTCCAAATCAAGATCACTCCATCCCATCTACTCCATCTCAAGAACATAGTCTTCCGTCCATTTCATCTCATGATCCATATCCTCAACCAAGTCATGATCCTATCCTCCCATCCACCCCATCTCAACATCACACTATCTCCTCTACTCCATCCCATGATCCCCTTTGCCTTCAAGATCCAATTGCCCTCTCTCTAGAGCCCTCATCATCCATTTCCATAAATCTAGATCCTATCATAACTAATCCCTTATCCCTCATTCCTCCTGATCAAGATGTTACTCTCCCCTCATCTCCATCGCATAATCCTCCATCGCACACCCCTCCATCGTTGCTGGCCATCACACCGCCACTATTATATCACCTCGGTACCATTACGCTCTCCCATGGTGGTCTTCTTGTAGGAGAAAAAAAAATTATATGCACCACCTTTCCTCCTCCACCTGCTAACACACTCGTATCATGCTTCCAAAAGAATAAGCATCCTACCATAGATCACATGCTCGAGAATGTGAACTATCAAGGAAAAGGTTTAGGCCTTCATGAGCAAGGTATTTTAGAACCCATTTGGGTCAAAGAACATCTAGGTACACATGGTCTTGGATATATCTCCCAAAACCCACACTCTAAAGATGTTGGTACAACCTCCGTACATCCTAAACGATCCTCTTCCAAAGGAACGAGAGGCACTTCTTGTCGCTCTACTAAATCATTTGCCGCCATCCCTCCTCCTCCGTCGTATTACCTCAAAACAACTGTCAATCTTCCTCCCTCATCGTCTCAATCCATTTTGGGTCCTTATGTCCCTCTATCCATCATTTCTCATCCTCCATCTACTATGGGTTCTTATATCCCTCCATCACATCCCACACATCCTCCATATACACAGTCTATTTTGGGTCCTTATACCCAAACTCACCCCCTCCATCTTATCCTACACATCCTTTCATTCATCCACCCCCTCTTCCTCATACACAACATAAATATCCTGCATTCATAACTCCTAATCAGGATCAACAAAGGCACATACCTACTCATTCTCCATCTACACGTAATCCCTATAACCCTACCTCCATCGCTCCACATCATCCATCTCCTCATACCCATCCCATTGCTACTAAAATCACTTTGGATGCCAAAGCAACAATACATAAATCTAGATATCCACATGAATCTAAAGTTCCTACTGTCCCCTTCAAAAGACATGTTGAAGAACAGAAAAATCAAATCCAAAATCCCAGTCAATCCAAAAGGCCACAAAGGCCCACCAAAGAAACACTCAAAACCATGTGGATCACAAAGAGAAAAGGTACCATTCCTTCAAATGAAACGTCCATAATGACATCCAATGTTTTTATTTTCCCACAAAATCATTCACCTCCTCCATCTCCTAAATTTGTTTTGGGTCCCTACATCCCAAAATTCACTATCCCAATGCCTCCATTATCGCCACACTCTCCATCCATTCATCCACCTATCTTTTCTCATCCACCATCCCATGTGCCAATGTTGGTCCTGAACACCTTCCCCCATCACACATCCACTCCATCATTCCATCCATACACTTTCCAACATCCTATCCACTATCCCCTCTATCTCCCCCATCAAATCCCTTTAATCCATCCTCTTGCATAATCCATCCATTCTAATAAGGTTGTACCAACATCTGATGGCCACTTTACACATGGTCTCTTATTACCTCATATGGAACTTGATGCTTGAGTCCATCATCCATCTCCTTATCAACTATCCTCTAAAATCTGCATATCCATATCCTCATCCATCTTCACCGGTATCCTCGTCAAAAAGTCAAAAAGTCAAAAAATAAAAAAAATAAAAAAATAGAACATCATTCATCCAATGGTGAAAACTTGGACAATAAGCACCTTGGATAACTACCATGATAAAAACCTGGCAAACAGGCATCATGCGTAAATCTCCCATCTAGTCTCCCTCCACGATTGGGGGCAAAACCCGCTTACACATTCCTTTCCTCCATCTCCTACATCTACCTATCTTCCACATCTTACCCACCATCTTTCGCATCCTATCCAGTCCCTCCATATTCCTTGTGATCTTGATAAAGATAGGGGAAAACCTATATACATGCGTTGGACATCTCTTGGCATATATTCCCCTCATCCATACACTATCATATTCCTTCCACACATCTTGCTATCCCTCTTGCCTCATCATGCATGACACATCTAGATTGGGGGCATCTTGTTATTTGCAATGAAGTCCTTTGAGACATCGTCGATCCATCCCTCCACGTAATCCTTTCCATCTCTCCATCCTACCCATCCTTACCTCCCCATCCATTTATCCATCTAGTCATCCCTTCCATCTACCAAATCCTTATCTTCCTATACTCCCATCCTACTACAATCCATATCCATTCGCTCCTTTATTTCCACATCCTTCTATCTTCCTTCCCTCTTGCCTCATCACACATGACACATCTAGAGTGGGGGCATCTCCTTCTTTGTGTCTTAGTCCTTGAGACATCGTACATCCATTCCTCAGGGAATCATCTCCATCTCCCATCCTACCCATCCTTTCCCCCCCATCCATTTATCCATACAATAATCCCTGCCATCTCCCAATCCTATCTTCCTATACTCTCATCCCCTAGTCATTCCATCCATTTATCCATCCAATAATCCATTCCATCCCTCCAATTTTGTATCCCTCTATCCACCTATCCTCACATATTTCTATCTCCCCATCTTTATCCATCCATCCATTTCCTTCTATCTCATCATCCCTTGTCATTAGTATCTAGCTATCGGCTACCCCCATGAAAACCAATGCCATGCTATCTCACTATCATCATTCCTATCTATTTCTCACATCTTTACAATATCCTCTCAATCTTCATCTCATCTATCCACCTATCCTAGCATCTTCTTATCCATCCATCCATTTCCCTCTATTATCCCTTGTCATTGGTATCTAGCTCTAGGCTACCCGGATGCAACCCAATGCCATTCACATCGTAATTCATCCCTCCTATCTATTTCCCACATATTTCTTACATCCTCATCACTCATCTATCCATCATCTCACCTTTCGAATTCATATTCTAATGATCTAAATCACCTATTCCATCCTTGAGCTTCACATCCTACGTATCTTACACATATCAACTATTGTCCTATCCAATCCTGCAAGTCTATCTTGTCTCATCATATCGGCTCCATCCTTCTTTCTATTTATCCTATGTCGAACTACGTTGCCCCTACGCTTTCACGTAGGCAAGATCGGTCATTTGATCCGCCCCTGGGGCTCTGTCTTTTGTTTGTCTTGTCATCCTCCATTGTCTGTCTTTGGCCTTGTGTCAAACTACGTTGCCCCTGCACTTTCACGTAGGCAAGGTCGGTCATTTGATCCACCCACAGGGCTCTGTCTTTTGTCTATCTTGTCCTCTTCCATCGTCTATCTTTGGCCTTGTGTTGAACTATGTTGCCCCTGTGCTTTCACATAGGCAAGGTCAATCATTTGGTCTGCCCCCTAGGCCTTTGTTCGTTTGGTCTTCGTCATCGCCCTCTTTCCGCTTTTATCATCATCTCCTCTTGAACTACGATGCCTCTGCGCTTGCACGTAGGCAAGGATAATCTTTGGATCGGCCCCCAAGGCATTTTGTGCTTCCTCATTTGTCCTCACTATCCACTTTCCGATATTTTCCATCCTCGATCTTTTGTCATGTCCGAACTACATTGCCCCTGCGCTTGCACGTAGGCAAGGTTGATCTTTTGATCTGCCCCCGGGGCTTGTGTTTGTCTTGTTCATCCATCGGTTTCCATCAGTCCACTTTCCGCTCTTTTATCGTGGTCTTTTCCTGAACTATGAGGGCTCTGCGCTTTCACGTAGGCAAGGTTAATCTTTGATCAACCCTCGATCCCCTAGGTCTATAGGGTGTGTTAGTCCTATTGTCTTTTCATCTTGTTATCCTGTCATGTAATCAAGTATGTCCCTACCCTAGCTGGTGCTTACAAACAATGATCATCTATATCACAAGATCCAATCGGTTTCTGGTATCCTGCGTCATGTTGATCTTTTAATTTACTATCCATCATCGGTCTCAATAGGATGTATCCTTCCTAACATACATAATCAACCCCATCCATCATCTTGATCCTATGGCAAAGGACATTTGAAATTGATTGTGATCTTTTGATGCTTTTGGATTTTGTTTATCATTTGAGCTCCCTATCATCACTTTTCATGGTCGCCTTGATCCGTCATATCAAGGTGTGCTTTGAATAGTCAACATAGGGGCATATCTTGCTCATTTTTTATTTATTTATTTATTTTTTCTATTTTTTTTCTATCTTCTTGGTTCTCCCATGTAATACCCACCAAGATCCATGAGGTCTTGTGTTATGCTGGGGCATCCTTTTGTGCTTATGGTTATTCCAATACTTGGCCCAACCAAATTCATCGCGACTTTGGGGTTTTGGGATAGCCTTATTGTTTATTGTGTTTGTTTTATGCATTAGACACTAGTTCATCCTGGTTTACATACCCCGACACCCAATATCTTATGCTATAGCAAAAATCAGTGCTCTAAGGATGGAAAATTGTATTAGGATTGCATTTCATTTTCTATTCCATCATCTTTCATATCTCCCCCATCCTCATCCATTCAAATAATCTAATCACGCTCTTGGTCTTAGCCTTGCTACAAGCCTTGATCCAATCATCCTCATCATCATCCTTATCATCTGTGGGATGTATCCTTCCCTCATCAACAACACTCTCATCGGGACATATCGTTCCCTATCCTTGTGTTGTTTTCGGATGTATCATTCCCTCATCAACAACACTCATCCTCATCCTCATCATCAGTGGGATGTATCCTTCCCTATCCTTGTGTTGTTTTGGGATGTATCATTCCCTTGTCAACAACACTCATCCTCATCCTCATCAGGATGTATCCTTCCCTATCCTTGTGTTGTTTTGGGATGTATCATGTCCTCATCAACAACACCCCATCAACCATCCGCTTGTACCTGGACTGGGGCAACATCACATTTTTTCTTGAATCCATTTGTGCTCACCTTTATCTCCCATTTCTTATCATCATTTTCTTTGTTTCATCACTTTACATTGTCATTTTCATATCCCCTCTCATCTCTCATCCTTTCCCCCATCTCTTTCTCCTTCATCACTTGCCTAATTTTTTTCCTCTTTCCAACCATACCATCCATTTCTTCCTGTCGAGAGGTCACCTGAGACCCCTCTCTTTTCCCCCGTCGCCCTCTCGAGGGGGCATACCCTTCCCATTTAGCTATTTTCTCAGCCATAATCTTCATCCATTCCCCCACTAATTTGGATAGCTCAAGTCCTCCTCCCCAAGCTGGTGCATCATCCTTTGGTTAATTCCTCTATAGAGTCATCTGCACTTTCTTTTCTTCGAAGCACGATTATTCTAACGGTACTTCAAAGAGGGGAAAAATGTAGACATCCAAATTTGATCACTTCCATATGATCAAAATCGTCTACTCTATTCATCTATTTAATTAATAGTGATTAAATAATTTATTTAATCATTATTTCATTTTCTACCTAAGGTTCCTAAAGTATGTAATTAAATAAATTAAATACTTTACCTTATCCCTTTTTTTCACTAAATTAAATAAATATGACAAAATTATTTAATTTAGTCTTTTAACCCATTTGGATTCAAATCAATTTTTAATTCCCCTTTTTCTCTCTCCTTGTCACATTCTTCATAACCCTCTTTTAATCCAGATTAAATTAATTAATCTATGATTAGGATGTGCACCACTTAATCAAGATTAAGTGTCACATCCTCCATAATCTCCCACTTGCCCCTAATCTCTCATTAATTATCCCAATCATGTGTTTGCACAACCTTAATCACAATCATTAGCCACATTTGGCTTACCTTTTCTGGTCAACCTTCCCACTTACCCTTTTTAGCGTGGACTCCCTTCCGCATGTGAATTTTTAATTCACATTTATTTAACCAAGGTTCCTCTCTTCCCCATGTGAATTTTTAATTCACATTTTATTCTTCCAAGGTTTACCCTATCCCCATGCAAATGTGACATGTCATTTTACATGTGCCCAAGGCTTCTAGAACCTTGGACTTGTCACATCTCTCACATGTGGCAAATCCCCACCTTTTTGGAAACCCTCTCTTATCCTCTAGATTCTTCCAATCATTGTGAATTTTTAATTCACTTTTATTCTTCCAAGGAATCTTCTCATCCCCCAAGATCCACCTCATGTACTTGTCTTCCACCTCATTTCCACATCACTCCACCCTAATACATCTCACATTCCACATGTCAAGATATGAGGGCTTATGAGTCCTCAACTCACCATAGCCCTTCATCTTGATCTTGTTGGATCAATCTCAATCGTTGAATTCTCTAGAGAATTTCAATTATCCTATAAATACCCCCTCCTTTCTCTCATTTTGGAGATCAAGTCTTTTGCAACAAAACTCTTGCAAAATTGTCATTCAAGCTCTCATCTATCATAGCATTTAGCATCATCAATTCATCTTGCATCCATTCAACTCTATTGCCATCCAAGGAGCACACAAGACTTCAAAAATCAAGGGCCAACCAAGGAAGCAACAAC
This sequence comes from Sequoiadendron giganteum, assembly GCA_007115665.2. Taxonomy (NCBI): domain Eukaryota; kingdom Viridiplantae; phylum Streptophyta; class Pinopsida; order Cupressales; family Cupressaceae; genus Sequoiadendron; species Sequoiadendron giganteum. The sequence continues at coordinate 168,128,799 of CM021100.1, read as the reverse complement.
ATGAAGGTATAAGAAGCATTCCATTTGTTTTATCTGGCTTTCATATTGTCCATTTTCTTAGGCTAATCGTTGAGATGCCCTTTTATCTTGTTCTTCTCATTTCATTATTAGTTTTGTCTAGCATCTCACATTAGGAGTAGCATTTTATTAGGAGTTGCGCTTTCACATAGGCAAAGTTGATATTTTCATCAACCCTCTAGCCCCTAGGTCTTTAGGTTGTGTCCCATCCTTTTGTTGTCTTGTTGTCAAGTATGCCCCTATCATCATTGATTCTTCACAAACAAGATCTCCTCGTATCAGGAAATTTGCCCAATGACAATCATCCTGCATCATCTAGGTCACTTTAGCTTAGTATCCATCATTGGTCTTAACATGATGCATCCTTCCTAACAAACCACATCAACCCCATCCATCATCTTGATCCTATGGCAAAGGACATTTGAAATTGATTGTGATATTTTGATGCTTTTGGCTTTTGTTTATCATTTGAGCTCCCTATCATCACTTTTCATGGTCGCCTTGATCCCTCATATCACTGTGTGCTTTGACTAGTCCACATAGGGGCATATCTTGTTCATTTCTTTGTTTTTATCTTCTTGGTTGTCCCACGTAGTACCCACCAAGATCCCCGAAGTCTTGTGTTACACTGGGGAATCCTTTTCTGCTTGTGGTTATTCCAATACCTGGCCTGACCAAAGTCATCGTGACTTTGGGGTGTTGGGATAACCTTCTTGTTTGTTGTGTTTGTTCAATGCATTAGACACTAATTCGTCTTGGTTTACATACCCCGACGCCCAGTGTCTTATGCTATAGCAAAAATCAGTTCTCTAAGAATGGAAAATTGCATTAGGATTGCATTTCATTTTCCATTCCATCATCTTTCATATGTCCCCCATCCTCATCCATTCAAATAATCTAATCACGCTCTTGGTCTTAGCCTTGCTACAAGCCTTGATCCAATCATCCTCATCATCATCCTTATCATCTGTGGGATGTATCCTTCCCTATCCTTCTGTTGTTTTAGGATGTATCCTTCCCTCATCAATAACACTCTCATCGGGACGTATCCTTCCCTATCCTTGTGTTGTTTTGGGATGTAACATTCCCTCATCATCAGTGGGATGTATCCTTCCCTATCCTTGTGTTGTTTTGGGATGTATCATTCCCTTGTCAAAAACACTCATCGTCATCCTCATTAGGATGTATCCTTCCCTATCCTTGTGTTGTTTTGGTATGTATCATGTCCTCATCAACAACACTCCATCAACCATTCGCTTGTACCTGGACTTGGGCAACATCACATTTTTTCTTGAATCCATTTGTGCTCACCTTTATCTCCCATTTCTTATCATCATTTTCTTTGTTTCATCACTTTACATTGTCATTTTCATATCCCCTCTCATCTCTCATCTTTTCCCCCATCTCTTCCTCCTTCATCACTTGCCTAATTTTTTTCCTTTTTCCAACCATACCATCCATTTCTTCCTGTCGAGAGGTCACCTGGGACCCCTCTTGAGGGGGCATACCCTTCCCATTTAGCTATTTTCTCAGCCATAATCTTCATCCATTCCCCCGCTAATTTGGACAGCTCAAGTCCTCCTCACCAAGCTGGGGCATCATCCTCTGGTTAATTCCTCTATAGAGTCATCTGCACTTTCTTTTCTTCGAAGCACAGTTATTCTAACGGTACTTCGAAGAGGGGCAAAATGTAGACATCCAAATTTGATCACTTCCATATGATCAAAATTGTCTACTCTATTAATTAGTGATTAAATAATTTATTTAATCATTATTTCATTTTCTGCCTAAGGTTCCTAAAGTATGTAATTAAATAAATTAAATACTTTACCTTACCCCCTTTTCTTCTCAAAATTAAATAAACATGACAAATTATTTAATTTAGTCATTTAACCTATTTGGATTAAAAATTCAATTTTTAATCCCTCTTTTTCTCTCTCCTTGTCACATTCTCCATAATCCTCTTTTCATCCAAATTAAATTAATTAATCTATGATTAGGATGTGCACCACTTGTAGACATGGAAAATGTACAAGTTCGTTTTGGCACACCTGATCCCGATTACTAACAACATTTCTTCTTAGATCAAATTCTCAGCATTTCATCACTTTCTATCCTTTAATTCAATAAATCACTGTTTATTGGATTAAGTCTATCACCCCCTTTGATTAAATTAATCAATTTAATTTAATTAACCCTACATTGCTGTTTAATTAAATAAATCATTTTATTTGATTAAAAATCTCTAAAGTCTTCTCATTAAATTAAATAAATTAAACCTTCTTTAATTTAATCTAATACATTCCTTCTTTATTAAATAAATCAAATCATTTATTTAATGAATCATTTCCTCTCAATTTTGGACTTAAGTTAATTCATAAATCTAAGTCTAAATGGTCACATCACCTAATTCTTAATTAATTTAATCAAAACATTGATTAAGTTAATCTCTTTCATTTAAATCTTCTAGAGAATGCAAGTTGCACAATAAATCAATTTATTTGATTTACTAAATTCTCTATTTTCCCTCACAAAGCATCAAAAAGGGAATATTCCTCTTTTTGAATTCAAAAGTCCAAGTGGACTTGGTCCTTCCAACAAGGCATTAAAAGCCTCTTACATGTCTTTGACCTTGAGCCAAGTGACAATAAATTCATTTCTTTTCCCTATTCAACATGTCATTTCTCAAGTTTGAAATGCCACCTAATTGCATTTATTGGCACATTGGCCAAAACTTGCTCATTCCTCATCCAATCACATTTGGACAAGTGGCACAATGCCATTGAACTATCTTTTATCCCACATTGCTTATTTTCACTCATTCTTCCAAGATTGAAATCTATAAATTGGAGACTCTTTTCCTCAATCTTCATCCACAACTCATATGCAAAGTTACTCTCTTCAAATGAGAACTAATTTTGTCCACTTCAACCAAGCATTCACAACATTTCATATTTTGTATCAAGGTTATGCTCAAATCTCTTTGGAGATTTGACCATTTCTCTCATTCAATCAACATTTGCAATTTAGAAATTGGGAAAGGGCCAATTGCAACATATCATTGGCACCAATTCCCCCATAAGATCTTTAACTCATTTGCTTAATTAGGATTTCATTCAAGTTCTTGTTTCATGTTCTTCATTTTCCTAATTTTAGCTTAATAGGTGGATTTTATGGGGAATTCCTCGAATCTTTAAATGCATTCTTGAACTAACACTAACAATGTTTGACTTCTTTGTGCAATTGCAAGTTTAGGGGTTCACATTTTGGTGCTAGAAGGAGGGCTTGAAGTTTTTTGACACATTTTTTTTCAAATTTTTGTGGTTTTCTTCACGTTTTTTGGTCATACACAGGAAACTGCACTGCGTACCAGACACGCGGCGATGTATTGCACCACGGCCTCATATGCGACACTATATTGCACTGCACCTTCCGAAGCCCGCGGCACCATATAGCACAGCAATTGCTTCCCACTCATCAAATTTCAAATTTTGCCAAACACCACCACTTCCAAACTCCACCACGTGTGATACTCCGCCGCACCCGTGGTCCCTGTTTCTACAGAGCACCGCATTTGCTAAGCTCCACCGCAGATCAGTCTGGTTTTTTAAAAATTTGATTTTTTTTTTTAATATTAACCTGATTTGTTGTTTTTTCCTTTTTTCACTCCCTGTTTTACTGTCATTTTGCAGGTTGGAGCAAAGGAAGGAGTCATTATGACATCATGTTTACAAACCCAAAGTGTTCTTTAACACTTCTTGAGAAATTTTTTCAAGTCTTTGGCCTTAGGAGAAAATAACTTTACTTTGGGTTTTAAAAAAAAAATGTTTAAATTTTCATGTTCATCTTGTGCAAAGTGTTTCTAAACACTTAAGTGTTCTTTAACACTTCTTGAAAATTTGTTAAAATCTTTGACCTTAGGCTACTAAATTTTCATTGGGATCTAAAAAGAACAAACAAACTTTGTTTTTTAAAGTTGCCAAGGGGCTAAAAGGAATTTTAGACACTTACTAGTTTTCAATTTGGATTTAAAATTGGACAAGGCAAACTTCACATTTCATTTTGGTGCTTCTAAAATGAACTCATCTGTGCTTTGAAGGATAAAATTAAACATGTGTCTTTTATGTTTTGCAAACTTTTTAACAAATTAACATCATTAAAATGCGTATGCGCTTCTCTTGCGCTTTATAGCGATCTTGAGAATCAAAAGCATGTTTAGTGATATTCACTTGTCGAAAAGATTGCCTCCACATTTGATTTGGGCACTTAAAATTGAACAAAACATGCGAGTGTCAGCACAATATATTGCAGAGGTTCTCCCCTTTGTTTTTCAACAAGGGTTTGTGTGAACGACGGGATATGTTAGCTCGCTTTTGTTAACTTAGAGGGCCTGCCTTGTGGGAAAAAGTAATCACCCAAGGGAACGACCCAACCGGGAACACGCTAAAGCCAAGCGAATTCCACCCGAGATATAAGTGTGGATATTGGAACAAAGGCCAATATCATGAGGATTATTCCGACAAGATGGACAACAATGGACTCTCGCCGATGTTGGATAATCCCCCACGAATGGAATGCCCGAATTAGAACCCCTTGTTTAGAAAAAGGCCAAAACCTTGTCTATCTTGTTGGTGCAAAAGGTTATGTCCTTTGAAGCCGCCCCATGTAACATGCGGTCTTGTTGTGGAAATGGAAGGTATGCCATGGGAGATTCATGGGTACTAATGCTTGGCTGACCCGAATAAGTGAGTGTCGTGGAGGGGAGCTAGTGTGGTTAAACATTTAGCCATTCACACAAGATATGCATAGCTGGATTTATCCAAGTGGGAACCCAACAAGGTATTGCCTCATCAACCTAGGAGTGTAAAAGTGCTTGGGAAAAACACATTGTTTGATCTTGAGAAAATTTTGAAAAACAAACATACACAAAAACCTTGAAATTTCAAACACCTTGTGGGAAACAAATACCTATTGACGAACTTGCCCACTCTTGCTTTCCCTAGGAATCACATTCCTAGAGGTTTCTAAGTGTACAAGTTCTACCATCATTTGTTTCCAATAAGGATAAACATAGGGAACTTTTGCCCTATTTTCCTCGATTTCCACACAAAGGACCTTGTGGGATGAGAAAGAAAATGGGACACTAGACATATAGTTTGAAAACCTAAGCAAGCAAGTGTCTTGGATAAAAAGAACCTCATCTAACCAAGATAAAAAGATAAATTGAATTTCACATGTGTTGTTTCCAATGATTTCCCGCAAGATTAAAATCCCAAAGCCAAAGTTCAAGAAGCTTAGTCTAAAAGCTCATGAGGAGCATCTTCAGAGACTTTTCGAATTCAGGGAAAGATTGGTTTATAACTTTTACAGAAAAGCTTCAAGGAACAACCCCGCATTGTATGCATTTTATTCTCAACAAAATCCTAAACTTTTTCAAAGGTTTTCATTTCTCCCATAGGAAGTCTAGCATGTTCTTCAATACCGAGGTTTTATAGAGAGAGTCGCATCTAGGTTAAGGTTCAAGATCAACGTTGTCATTCTCATCCATTCCTCCATCAACTAAATCTCATTTCATCATCAAACCATTTTTGAGAACTCTAGAATCAATCATCATGCTAAACTTAGAGGGCTAAATCAACATCATCATTTCTTGGCTTAACACACTTAGCCAACATAGTCTCAAATCTTTGGACAAATTTTCTTGGAGATAACACAACTTCTTAAAGTCTATTAGTTCTCAATCACATTGGCATAACACACTTTGTCAATTCATCCATTTGTGCAAGTTCCCTTAGGATAACACAATTTCCTAGGAAAAACAACTTCACAAACAATCTTGTTTGACTTAACGCATCTAGTCAAAATATCACAATCAATCAAATCAAAAGGCCCTTACAAGTTTAGCACATACCTTCAAAAGTTTTCCAAAGGTTTCACTCACTCATCCCATCCATTTAACCCATCACCATTATCACCATCTTTGGTCTTTTAACTTCCTTAGTTCTTCTCTTTTGGACCTAAAGGATTAGGATTGAATAAATCCCTATTTTTATGGTCCAAACAAGATCTCAATACAAGAAGGACATGGAGAATATCAAAGAAATATCAGCTTCTATGGACATGAGTCATCTAAACAGTGAAGTAAACCTAGCAGAATCAAGCAACTCTCCCTTATCATCACAAAATCCTCAAGAGGAGAGTCATCAAGAGGACATCGCAAATGAAGACATGGGGATGACACCAAATGAAATCATGGAAATGGTTCAAAATCCAGAGAACCACAAAGTTGTTAGTGCTATGTTCAAGTACCCTAATATGATAGCGAGAGGAGGGGTCATGCCCCCTCCCGACCTTAACATAAGCACTAGTACAAATACATCCCCATTGTCAAACATCAATCAAGAAGTTCCTTGCACCACACCAATCATCACACCAACCTCCTCGAATGTGAACAAAGGGAGTGCCATGTTCCAGGAATTGCAAAAACACCACCTTGTGGCTAATAAAGAAGCAATCATCTCCCCCACACCAGCTACATTTATTCTGGAAAACCCATCTCACCCATACATCCCACTCACATTTCATGATCCCGTTGGTTCATCCTCATTTCACACCACACCAACCTATCAATTGAACATACCAACTGCCCCACCACATGAGGAAGTTGGCTTGTTTGGAACGATAGAAGCTATCAATCCGTTCTCTTTCCAAAGTGGTGCATCATACCTTCCCCCACTGCCTTTCGCATCCACATCTCCTCTTGGGATAGGTCTTCCACCTTTCCCCATCGAAAATTTTGCCAATCCAAGCAATTCAACCACCATTTTGAATCCGCTTCTTTTGCCCATATCCTCACAACAAATTGCAACCATTCCTGTCACCACGGTTAATGCATCTATTGGTCCTCAAGTCTCCCAAAGCATGCCTCCTCAAGGACCAATCGTCTCAAACACCCGTCCAACAACCCAAATCACAATCACCACCACAACCCCTCCACCCGCCATGACAGTTGGCATGATTCCTACTCCACCACCAATCCCACCAAAAGCCAACACAACAAATTCATTCACCACTCTAATCAAAACCTTCCAAAAGGCAAGCCAACAAAAAGTACTCCAGCAAAAGCAGCAAGCGCAAGCACAAGCTCAAGCTCAAGCCCAAGTGCAAGCACAAGCTCAAGCCCAAGCTCAAGCTCAAGCCCAAGTGCAAGCACAAGCTCAAGCCCAAGCCCAAACACAAGCTCAAGCCCAAGCGCAAGCGCAAGCACAAGCCCAAGCCCAAGCTCAAGCCCAAGCTCAAGCCCAAGCCCAAGCTCAAGCACAAGCTCAAGCCCAAGCACAAGCTCAATACCAAGCACAATTGCAAGCGATCCACCTGCAAGCCTACCAACAAGCCCTGCAAGAATTTTAGGCACAGCACCAAGCTAAACAACAAGCTCTATTGGCACAACAATAGCTCAACCAACAACAAGCATTGTTGGTGCAACAACAGCTAGACCAACAAAAAGCATTACTAGCTCAACAACAACTTGACCAACAGCAGATGGACCAATAGCAAGTGTTATTGGAACAGCAATAGCAAGATCAACAACAAGCGTTGTTGGCACAAATGGAGGCTTACCAACAAGCCTTAAACGCACAGCCAAGCTTGCAGCAAATGCCCACCAGTACTCCTCCCACCACGCACACTCCCCAAACACCTTATAGCTCATTCATCCCACCCCCCGATCCAAGCAAAGACATCGCAACACAAATCAAACTACTCTCGCAACAGGTGTTGGACTTGCAAGCAGGAAAAACCACAAGGACACCAGGCAACTTGTGCCCTTGTCCATTCGATAGAAGTCTCACCATGGTACCATTTCCAAAGAGATTCGAAATCCCCGAATTTGATAAATACAATGGAATGGGCAACCCTGAAAACCACATCAGGGAATTTCAGGTGCACTACATGGAAGTCACATATGATGACACGTATCTAATGTGACTCTTGCCCCGAAGCCTGACTGGTCCAGCTATGGAATGGTTTTCTCGCCTACCCACGGGCATTAAAACATTCGAGGAAATAGCGGATGCTTCCCTTAAAAATTATGCTTTTAATATGGGTGCGGATGTCAGTTTAGAAGAACTATCTGCACTCAAACAAGAGAAAGGAGATTTATTCGCATCCTTCTTGCAAAAATGGCGATCCAAGGCCAATCAGAGCAAGTGGACTATGCCAAAAGAACAACAAGTCTATACCATCATAGCAAACCTTGATAAAAACTTGGCGTTCTACTTGAAAATGCAGTGCATCACATCATACGACCAACTAATTTCGAAGGCGCTCAACATTGAAAGAGCCCTTACAGTGCAAGGAGGCACACCAACATTCACTCCACTGCAGGATAACCGCCCGTCTAACAACTAAAATGATAAACCTCAAACATGGTCAAGGAACAAAAATATCATGAACAATGGCGTGGTCGATGCTAAGGTAGTCATCAGTGCTCCTAAGCAAAACCATCATCAACCGCAAATTCATAATCATAATAATGTGCAGACTAATGCGGTAGTGACACAACCACCTTCCACTAGCAAAGTCAACAATGTGGGTAATCAAGGAGGACCACCTCCCCGCAACAAGTTTCCCCCCAAGAGGAAATTGACAGCCCTTGGCGAATCAATTGAGTCTGTCATGAAGAAACTGGTCAAGGAGAACTTAATCAAGATCTTTAACTCCGAACAATACACGGAGCCCATGACCAAACTGTCATGGTACAACGAGAATCTCCTGTGTGACTTCCACAAAGTCAAAGGACACACCACCGCTAACTGCATGAGACTCAAGAATATCATCCAAGACCTCATTGAGGATAAGGTCATCAACATCGAGCAGCCGGCCGGAAACCAAGACCTGAAAATCTACACAAATTTGATGCCGAATCATAACCAAGGGAACAATGAAGGAAATAACCAAGGAAATAATAAGGGTAAGCAAAAGTATGCTAGTGCTAATCTAGTATACGAAGAAATAGTTGGATGTGTCAATGAGATGGTTACTGTCATAAATATCAAGGGAGCCAACAATGACTGTGGAGTCACCACACGAGGCGGAAAAGTTACCATTGCCGGGGCACCTGCTAAAACCCCCATTACCAACACAAAGGCCGTCCCTTATGACTACAATGTAATTGACCAGCTGAAAAGAACACCCGCACAAATCTCCATCGTGGAATTACTAAAAATCTCCGTCGCCCGTAGACAGATCCTAGATGAAGCACTAGCTACGTCAACCGTTGCTGCCACCCTTGACACAGAGCAATTTTAGGCTATGGTGGGTAACATTGTTACCCCAAACCTCATCACATTTTCTGACCAAGATTTCCCTCCGCAACCATCTCATAATCGTGCACTCCACCTTCAAGTCCTAATACACAAAAAGAAAGTCAAACAGGTCCTGTAGATGGAGGTGCGGGCCTTAATATTTGTTCTCTGAAACTTATAAAGAAATTGGGATTCGTTGAGGATTCCATCAATAAGAACAAAAGCATCATGATAAGAGCATATGATGATCAGGAAAGAGTGTCTCAGGGCACTATCAAGATCCCCATCCAAGTGGGGCCAACAACCATGGAAACAACCTGCCAAGTTCTTGACCTTGATCTACCCTACAAGATCCTCCTAGGATGCCCATGGATACATGGAATGAAGGCAGTGGCCTCAACCTATCATCAATGCATTAAGTTCTCATATCAAAACAAAGAAGTTACTATACACGGGAACCTGAACCTTTCACCTACTGCAAAAACTTGGAAGCCAAGTTTTACAAGATCCCTCAAGTACCTAAAAATGATGAAGGACGCTCCTCTTCGTACATAGACCTAGCTAATCTCGCCTCCACTTCTGCGACAGAGACACCTGCCATCCCCGACATATCTAAGATCAAGAACATGATACAGGACAGTGGATGCGGTGATTATAGAATGAAGAAAAATGCTTTTGTTGTAGGAGAGTTACCACAATCTCCTAGGTCACATGGGCAACCACAATTGATTCAAACACCTGTTCGCACTAGAGCAGAACCTGCTGGATTCCACCATTGGGGGGATCTCAGTCAAGAGAATGTGGACGAGGAGGACATCACAAACAATCTATACCAAGATGAAAGACCCACTCCCACCCTACCCATGGAGGAAACAAACAGAGGATCACAAATGATGTTCGGCATGGGCTATAACAAGAATGAAAGCCTAGGAAGAAACAGTGATGGACGGTTGGAACCCATCATGGTGGAAAGAAGGATGCGAAACATTGGCCTCAGCTATACCCCTTCGAGTATAACCGTACGTGGTAGAGGTACGCACAGAAGAGCAGTCCGGTCCTCCCCTTAGGTAACAACAACAATCCCTAGACCACCCGTTTGCTTAGGGATCCCACTTGATAATTACACCTTTGATGTTACCGATGTGTGTGCTAGTAGTGATGACGAGAATACCATAGCAAGTCTCCCTAGGCTTTTCGAGGAGTCCACCTTGTTAATGATTAGTGCCTCACCCGCTGAGCCAATCCAACGAACCCACCAAATCCACTTAGTGTACCCCCAACTCATCGATTACGACCAACGAGGACCGCCAATTCTAGACTCATTCAAAAATGATGAGGCTCTCTCAAAATTTATGGGAATAAGGGATACAATCCCGTGCGGAGATCACAAGGTTGGATTCAACATCACACTGGATACACAAGCATACTATGGGGAGATGATTGAGTCCTTCAGTCGCAAAAGAAAAAGATTGAGAATAAGCTCAGAGTTATTGAGTGAAAACCACACTATGGCACTCTCTAACCATAAAACAATAAAAATAAAGGACACATCCGATGGTGAAAACCTCCCCGAGGTGCTAGAGGATGAAGGATTCAATCTCCCCCTTACTGCTTTACATCAGGAGAAGTCGGCAGTATTGGCAGAACAGTGCAACCCGGTGAACTTAGGAACATAAACAGAGCCACAAATCACCTTCTACGCAGAATCCCTCCTAGAAGAAGAACAAGAACTATTGGAAGCATTCCTAAAGGAAAGAAAGGTGAATTTTGCATGGACCTATGCAGATATGGCAGGCTTGGACCCTGAAGTAGTAGTTCATCATTTGGTTGTTTACCACGGAGCAAAACCAGTCAGACAAAAGCTAAGAAAAATGCACCCACAAATAGCCTTGCTTGTAAAGATTGAGCTGCAGAAACTTCTGGATGTTGGCTTCATACGCCCGAATGACTATCCAGAATGGGTATCTAATCTTGTGCCAGTCTCAAAACCGAAAGGGGGCATCCGCATCTGCACTGATTCCAGAGACCTAAACAAGGCATGTCCCAAGGATGACTTTCCACTACCCAACATTGACATGATAGTGGATATGACGGTCGAACATGAGATGCTCTCCCTAATGGATGGTTTTTCAGGGTACAATCAGATAATGATCGCAAAGGAAGACCAACACAAGACAGCATTCACATGTCCTTGGGGCACCTACTGCTGGAACATAATTCCATTCGGGTTAAAGAATGCAAGAGCTACATATCAGAGAGCCATGACATGATCCATAAAATAGTCAAAGATTATGTAGACGACATACTGGCTAAATCAAAGAAGAGACAAGACCATATAGCAACTCTAAGTGCTATCTTTGACAGGCTCGAACAATATAAGGTTAGACTTAACCCAAAGAAGTGTGTCTTTGGGGTACAATCGGGAAAGCTCCTAGGATACATAGTTTCAATGAGAGGAATAGAGGTGGACCCTACAAAGGTAAAAGCAATCCTTGAAATGGAAGCACCAAGGACATTGAAACAACTAAGAGGATTGCAAGGTAGACTCCATTCCATCCGAAGATTCATAGCACAACTGGCAAACAAGCATATTTCCTATTCACACCTACTTCACAAGGGAGTAGCTTTCAGATGGGACGACAAATGTGAGCAGGCATTCAGAAAAATAAAAGAATATCTACTTACACCACCTGTGTTGATGCCACCAATTGTGGGGAAATCATTAATCCTATATATCTCTGCAACAACAGCCGCCCTAGGGGCCCTTTTAGCCCAACATGATGAAAAGGGAACCAGGCAGGCTATCTACTACATCAGCAGAGCAATGGTGGGACATGAGCTCAATTACACGTCAATAGAAAAAGCTTGCCTAGAACTAGTATTTTTGGCTCCAAAATTCAAACACTACATGCTAGCACACCAAATCAAGTTGATCACCAAAATAGACCCTCTAAAATACCTATTGTCAAAAGCAACACTTATAGGTAAATGGCTAAGTGGGTAATGATATTATCTGAACACGATATCAAGTATGTAGAGTGAAAAGCCATAAAAGGACAAGTCATTGCGGATCAGCTGGCAGAAGCTCCCCTCTACACAGATAACCCACTCATATCAGAATTCCCAGATGAGTCCCTTTTTAACCTTGGTGTAGCAGACCACTGGAAGTTATACTTTGATGGCTCTCACACACAACATGGATCAGGAGCTGGTGTGTTCTTCATCACGCCGCAAGGAGACTGCATACCTAGATCATACAAGCTGGCATTCCCTTGCACTAACAATATTGCAAAATACGAGGCTTTGACCATAGGCCTCAAAATTGCAGTACAATGGCGAATCATGGCATTAAAAGTCTATGGGGACTCACAACTTATCATCAACCAAGTCAATGGTGAATACCAAATGAAGGATGATAAGCTCACACCATACAAGAAGGTCGTAGAAAGTCTCAAGGAATCTTTCATTGACATTACCTTTGAGCATATACCAAGGACAAACAACAGAGTGGCTGATGCAATGGCGACAATTGGATCCTTACTGGACATCCCTCGCAATGTCTCAAAACGCGAATTCCTCGTAGAACAACTTCTCATACCCACATTCGAGGTACCAGAGTCAAAATACGCATGTAAACTCGTTGGTCCTGGTGATCTTTGGTATCATGATGTATACACCTATCTAAAGTTAGGAATCCTCCCCACTGACATCACCCCGAACCTAAAACGTACTTTTGTCAAAAGGACTTCACGATTCATCATCCTAGGAGAGACCCTCTTCCGAAGAAGTACCGATGAAACCTTGCTACGTTGTTTAAAACCTGAGGAAGCCTTTACTACTCTAACAGAGGTACACAATGGCACATGCGGGTCACACTCAAGTGGTATGACCTTGGCTAAAAAGTTGTTGAGAACAGGGTATTACTAGCCGATGATGGAAAGAGAGGCACACAACTTTGTCAGGAAATGCCTACAATGTTAACAACATGGAGACCTTATTCATGCACCAGCTCAAGAACTACATACCATTGTCACACCGTGGCCCTTTTCACAATGGGGGCTCGATCTCATTGGTAAAATATCACCAACCTCATCCAATGGCCACAAGTTCATCATCACCGCCACCGAATATTTCACAAAGTGGGTCGAAGCAATTCCCATGACCTACATCACTCGAAAGTAGATATCCAAGTTCATCCTGAATTACCTCATTTGCTAATATGGTGTTCCCCAATCCATTACCTCTGATAATGGGATGCCCTTCAAAAATCAGGATGTCCGTGATTTGTGTAAAAAATTAAAAATCCAACATCGTTTTCCACTCCATATTACCCACAAGGCAATGGCCAAGCAGAAGCTACCAATAAAACCATTTTGAAAATCCTCAAGAAAAGAGTCAATGACTCTGGTCGTGACTGGCATCTGCAGCTAAATCCCGCCTTATGGGCCTACCACACCAGCATCCGTACACCAACAGGCGCCACCCCATTCTCTTTGGTCTACGGATCAGAAGTCATCCTCCCCATTGAGATCGAGCTCCTGTCGCTGAGGATATCACTGGAAAACCTCATCACAGATGAGGAATACAGGGTCACAAGACTCAATGAGATGGAATTACTAGATGAAAGGCACATGGATGCCCTTAATCATCTACAAGCGTACCAAAATCGCCTAAAAAGAAGCTACAATAAGAAGATCAGACAATGCACTTTCCAAGTTGGTGACCTCGTGCTGAAAGAAAACCAAAAGAATGTGCCAAATCCGGATACAAAGGAAAAGTTTGAGCCCAACTGGCTGGGACCCTTTATCATCACTGCAAGCTACAAATCAGGGGCATATCAGTTATCAACACCAGAAGGCGAGCCCCTGCAAGAGCCCATGAACAGTTCACACCTCAAAAAGTTTTATGCCTAAATCTTGCAAGGTATAGAACCGAAAACACAAAAACAATTAGAAAAAGTCTTGAAAAAATGGTCACCTTGATGAAAACCTAGCAAACAGGCGTCTTGGCGACAACAAAAAAATCAAAAAATCCAAACAGAAAAGGATTGAAAATAGTAAAAAGAAAAAAATCGTCCTCTAGTGAAAACCACTTCAGTGGCACTTTGGGCATGTACCTTGGTGAAAACCTAGAAAACAGGCGCCAAGTGTGAATAAAACACCTTCCCCATCTACCAGGATCTGCAGGACCCATTCCATCACTCATTCGCTCACATCCATACCATAGCCTGCATTGGTGTCTACACCATGGAACTACTTGGTATTGCTAAGGTCAGTCTGTCCTGCCTTTATCGAAGTAGTCTATCGCACCACACTAGGGGCACGTTCTCGCAACATCGGATCAGATTCGTGTACATTCTCATGATCTTCTTCAAAATTCATCAGAAAATCCAAAAACATCCAAATCAATTCATCAGAAAATCAAAAAACATATCAAAATATCAGAAAATCTTCAAAATTTCATCAGTTGGTCTTGTCAGTCTTCCACCTCGTTGAACTACGTCATCTCTGAGCTTGAACGTAGGCAAGGTTGATCTTTGGTCATCCCCCGAGACAGTAAGATTCAGTCCTTAGGCATCTGTCGCATGGGCAATCCGTTTGCCCATCTAGTCTGCATCTTAAGTCAGTTCTTTAAGCAATAAAATGGCAATCCATTTGTCCATCTTATCATCAAGTCAAGTCTGTCGTCAGTTGAACTATGTGGTCTCTGCGTATATAATGTAGGCAAGGCTAATCTATGGATCAGCTCCCGAGACCCCTAGGATAGGTCTTTAAGTTAGTTTGTTCGTCTTAAATCTTAAAAAACCCAAAAACATTAGAAAAAGCTAAAAATCAAAATAGCCTCAAAACATTTCAAAATATCAAAAACATCCAAATATCTGAAAAACCCAAAAGGTGCACCCGTCTCATCTCGCTTTCACCCGCAATAATCGTCGCGCATAATAAAGCATCGTTGTCTTCATCCTTTGGTGAAGCATTCAGAAGCAAGTCTAGCAGGTTCCAAAGTGAACACCTAATCGTCAAAGTCTTAAGTCTAGATCAGTAAGCAAGCAAGTTGGTCACCTCGGAGTATCAATAGCTTATCACCCAATCAGTCTCATCAAAACTCTGATCACTACATGTCCTAGGATGAAGCTTTCTTGCGATGGACATAAGCATCAGGTAACCCTCACAGTAGTTAGTCTTGGCTAGGGGTATGAAGAACATTAGCCTGCTTGTTTACTTTTTTTGGTCTTTGTTGACTTATCTTAGTTTGCGCTCATTCCAAGGACCTCTCGATGATGCCTAAACAAAACAGGCTTAGAGAGAAAGGAATAGGGCAACTATCATTATCTTTTCATCTTCTATGCTTGTGGGATACACTTGTAAAATAATTTAGTTATGCATGTTTTGTTTAGTTTGTAGGAAGGATATTTTAAGTATCTTGTTGACCACATAGGAAAGCTTGCTTTTCTGTGTTTTGGTCCGAGATGCTTATAATGTCTGAACTACATCCTGAATAAAGTATGAATGCTAAGTGTGAACAAGAATACTCCTGTCTGATTTTCAAGTCAAAGTCCATCACACTAGGTACCACGCCATCCTGGTTCTTGATACCTCGATGCATCATACCTATGTGTATTATCAAACATAACGCAATTGACCCTTTGAAAATCTCAACTCCTATATGCAAATGTAAAATCACCATTATCATCCTCACTAACTCATTAATTCTACGTTTCTTCTACCTTCTTTCCACACTAACATGGTATTATAACAATAATCAAAACATCGCCCATGCATACATCCTGCATCCACTAGATAGTTAACATCAGAGAATCATTGCATCATATCAATATCTTAAGTTATGAGGAATAGTATAAATTTGTTATTCTAAGCATCTTAAGACATCATTACATCATACATTATCATCTGCAACCAGTACCATTATCATTTACATTCATTACCATCATTAATATGCATTACATCATTAAAACATGAAAAATATACAAAAAGAAAATGCATCCATTACATACACTGCATCACATGAACCATAAAAATAGGAAACATCTTATAACATCACATATTTGCATTCACATATTTGCATATACATCATAAAAGGGCAAATCATCTCATATATATCATCAAAAAATCATTGTTATAATACAGAATTGGATCAAGTGTCCATTGGATACATAATATAATAAGGCCAAAATACTGCAGCCCGTATATCAAAAATGAAGCAAAACTGTAAGTGATCAAAAGGCAGGCGGGCCCTGCTGGCTGCTGCCCTCCCCATTCTGTCTCTCACCATGTGCCTCTACTGGGCGCCTCCCTGTTTACTGTGAGAAGTCTCGCACTCTGCGGTCTGATGGCACTACCTGCTAATAATGAAACTGATAGTATTTGGCCTCTCTGATAGCCTCTCTGTAATCTAGAATGTCAATAGATCAGGCTTGGGATGAGGACGCTACACTCTCTAACTGCCGCTGCTGGCCTATCTCCTGATCCCTCTCGGATCGTGCCTGGTCTCTCTCTGCAGTAAAAACCTATATCTGCCCCTGTAGCTATTGAATTATCATGTCTCGATGGTTGGGCTGCCCTACTAGCTAAAAATACCGGTTGTCCTGCTGGCTGCCCTGCTAGCTGCCCTGCTGGCTACTGCTGAGGATCTACCCTCGGTTGATCATCCTGATCTCCTGCTCAGACAGGTGACTATTGGGCCCTATCCCTGGGAGGTATCTGATAAGGAGGTGCCTCGCCTCATACTTTGCCTGGCCCCTTGCCACCTGACCGACCCCTACGCCTGCGTCGTGGGACAATGGCACTTGGAACTGTCAGTCTAAGAGGAGGTCTGAACCATGCTCTATAAGCTACGGTAACTCCTGCATCTACTGGCCCCTGATCATATGGCCATGGCCGAGCCACAAGCTACCTAAATGAGGACACTGCCTCGTCTGCTGGGATGGGTTGGCCCCATGCTGTCTCCCTAGTAGTGCGGGTGAAGATGGCCACATACTGGTCATCTGGCCTGTCCTGTACCTCCCCAAACTAATGAGCAACCCTGTCTGGAAGATACCTCTCAATCATGAAATGCTCTCACCTCTGCATCCATCTGTCTTGTCGGGCGAAGAAGAGCTGTTGATCATCATCTATCCACAAACCAATACCCATCCACGGTCTCCAGACGAACTCTCTCATCTCATCGAGAACTCGCCGCCAGTGCAGAATACCACTCGCGCCAGTAAATGAAAAATGCATCAATGCCCCACCGTACCGCCAAACGAGGGGATCATCTGTCACTAGGGGAACTGGGGTAAAGTCTAGATGAAGCACTAGGATCCTCTCCCATCCCCACACATGCATCAAGGTGCCTCCTGCCCCAATGGACCTGCTGTCCATATAAACAAACTCATGAAGATCTTTGTAAAGGGACGCTAGTAGTATTGGTCCCCAGGCAAAGCACTCCCTCCGATGGACCATCTGATCTCATGCAAGTCCCCATCTTGGACTGAAATATCGGCCCCACCGATTAGGTACCACAAGGCCTGAGATAATCGCAGCAATGATCAATCGATACGTATGCACTCGGTCATGATACAGCTCTAGGTCAATCTGACCATCGCAAAACTCAATAACATCTGTCTGCATCACTCCGTAGCAGGCCTCTCTGACAATATCCGAATCATAGATGACTCGGGTCCCGTGAATGGGTAATCGAAGAATGCGCCATACATCCTCAAGTGTGATGGTGGCCTCGCCAGTAGGAAGATGAAATGAAGAGGTCTCACTGTGCCATCACTCTGCCAAAGCTATAAGCATGCCTAGGTGAGCCCGAACAGGAGGGGCGTACGCAATATACCAGAGGCCAATAGCACCAAGGTGCTCCTGGACTAACTCAGGCATAGCCGCTAATCTACCAAGTACTGGCCATTGGTGCTCCCATGAGTAGAGCATGCCAGGCTCCTCCTGCACAGGAAAAGCAGTTGCATCAGAAAAAATTAAGTTTAAAGTCAAAATCTTCCTCAAACTTGCAAGTGTGGCGGTGTTTTTCATTTTACTAATCACAAAGTGACCCGCGCGGTGTACTTTTCATATGCGGTCCTTTTTGATGCAAAACCTAATTTTCTAACTGACCCATGCGGTGAAGAATGGAAGGCGGCGAACTTTTGGCTAACCAAATGACAAAATGCAAACTGCCCCACGCGGTGCAGTTTGCATATGCGGTGCAATATAGCACCGCGCGATTGCGATAAAGGACTTTCAGCGGTGCCATATGGTACCGCGCATTTTGAACCGAACCTTAACCCTATTTAATGCATGTAAAATGATGAAATTAAAAGACGGATAGGGGTACATACCACGGGTCCTGCATCGACTGGCCACTCGTGTGTCCGAACCCTCTTCGTCACGTGCCTAGGAAGCTATCGTTGCGCTATTTCCACTCAAACTCAAAGCTAAAATTTGAAAGTTTCTAAAGGCTAAGATTGCAAAATGAATTGAAAGTGTGTAATACCCCTCCGTTTTGTTTCTTGTTCAAGTTGCTTTATGCTATGTTTGGTTGCAGTTACTTTGATACTAAATACATTTTGTTATGATGTTTTGATCACTACTATTGAGCGACAACTATTATTGTGGGATGTAGTTATCTTATTATTGTTTCACATGCATTATGGATTAATGATATTGTAGAGTTAACATGAGATGTTATTATGAGATTACTGGATTATGATGGAAGTGTCAGTTTTGATGAGTGTGTTGGTGAAGAGGACGGTTTCGCATCACTCGCTTGAGAACGTCGTACGAATCCATAATTTTTTCTTCACGGTGTGTATTATATGCTGAATATATTGTATGATATTGTTTACTTATTTTTTTAGGATTGCAGGTACATGACATCGAATCCATCCGGTTTCACAGGTTTGAGAGTGTCGATCCAATGGTTAAGTTGAACGGGAGATAGTAGTTAGGTAACATGTGTCAAGTTTACACCCTAGCCTTAGTGTGTCGTCAGTCGTGTGTGTCGAGTCATTGTCTGTCTTGTTTTAATGTTATTTAATTCTGAAAGATTCTTGATTTGGAAATAGATATTTAAAATCATTGCATTTAAATCATGTTGATGGTTATTTAATTTAAACAATGCAATGTGGATAAAAATTTATATTTAAATTAATTAATTAAATTTAATCAAAGGGGGTTGAATTTAGTTATTAAATAATTTAATTAATTAATTAAACGTGATGCAAGAGAATGAAAGGAAATAAAAGAATTAAAATTAATTTTGGAATTTAATTTCAACTTGTGGGAATTAAATTAGAAATTGTAATTAAATGTTTACTTGAGAAATGAGTTTCAACTTTGGAAATTAATTTATTATTTCAAATTGCATTTTAAATTGAAAGTGGGTTTTCGAAAAGTGAAATTGAAATTTGAATTTGAAATTAAAATTGAAATTGAAATTGAAATATCTAATTTGCATGTAATGTGAATTAGGGTTGTATTAGGTATTTTTGTTTTATAATGAATGCATGTTTTAATTTTAGGGCAAGGAAAAAGTTTTAGAAAAAAATATATTTTTACAGTAGAGAAGAAATTTTGAAAAATGGCACAAGAAGGGTTTGAAAAAAGTTTTGATTATAGAATTGATTGAAAGAAAGATTGTTTGCATTTGTTGGGTTTTGGATTGGATTCATTAGAGGATTGAAGAAAATTCAGGAAATCTTTGGAGGAGGCTTGCATCAGGAATTCATCTCTTCCTGTAGCTTCTTGTACCAGGTTTTCCTCTTTGTGTTTTATTGTTCTTGATTTTTTTAAAAATAGTAGTGATTAAAGATTTGTTTGTTAAATCTATTTTAGAGAATAAATTTGATATTAGAAGAAAAGAATTAAATAAATTTACAGCCTTTGCTTGTGAAAATTCTTGAGTGAAAATTGTGAAAACCTAAGTTGAATTTAAATTATTTGGGGAAATCGATTATGTTGTTATTGAAATCAAACATAGAGATTGAATAATGCATTTAGAATGTTTTTTAAAAATGAAACACTCTGTTTATTATTAAAAATCGGATTTTAAAATCTGCTGGGTAGCTATATTTTTCATGGTAAAATGGTCTGATTGCATCGCATATAACTCCACTTACACAAACTGAGTTGTCAGGAAATTTAAAGGGTTTCTGCATCTTGGAATTTTCTTATCCCTGTTAAACAATCGCAAATACCCAGATCGTAGTTTTTGAGTTATGCTTGAAACACGAGACTGTTGTTAAGTTATTTTCCCATGGCTGCTTTGATAATGAAATAATAATAAATTGATATTTATAAATATTAATATTTTATGTATTGTTATTATAATATTAAAATATTATTTAATAATATTTTATATTATAATTTATAATATTTTATGTTATAATTTATAATATTAAAGTATTATATTTATTTATATTATTTTAAATAAAATTTGTATATTAGATTAGTGGAATTAAAATTATAAACATATGGGGAAATTATTGTTTATTTTAAAATAGCATGTTAAAGTTTAATTGAAGGAGTTAAATATTTGATTTAAAAAATGCATAATTTAAAATTTAATTGTGAAATTTAAATTCATGTGTAAAAGGTCCAATTATTAATTTGGTTTAATTGGAAAAATATATATATCATATTGGGTTATAGTCCAAATATTGATCTTATTTTAACACAATAAGTTATGGAAGAGACCAAATGTTAATTTGATTAATTTTATAATGATTTAATTTGCAAGGGCAATTAGTTATTTAATTTAAAACGAAATGTTTTGAGTTATAGTTGAAAATACTTATTTTGTTAAGAACAATTAGAGAATAAAATACTAGTGTAATTTCTCCCCTATCTGAAAAGATGAATTCTTAATTTAGTTTTATCGATATAATGAATTACGTAATGAAATGAGAAATGGGTTTGGAGTATCCAAATGTAGTTTTTTCTATTGCCTTCAATGATTATGTCTTTCGTGTTTATGCTTTGAGAATGGATTGAATACCTGTTAGTTTATAAGTCTTCCAGATGGTCTGTTGTTTGTGAGGGTTGTCGTTGTGATGTCAACCTGTTGTTAATTCTCTTGGTAGTGCATGGGATCGTGTTGTTTCAAAAGTAAATTCAGGAATTGATTATTATGAAGAGACAATTAATTATTTTAATTTAATCATTTTTTATTTGAACAATTTATTTGCTGAGAATGTATATTTTATGGTTTGAATAAATTGATGTATGTAATAAAAGTTTGGAAAGGGAAACTTTTAGATGAGATTAACATAGGGTATTGTTGGAAAACTAGAAGAAATATAAGGTTTGGGTTAGGAAATTGAAAAGAATTATTGTAAAAGATTTATGTTAATTTTAAAGGAAAACAATGGATTCGACTTAAATTATTTGAACTAGTCTATTCCTTATTATAAAGGCACTTATTTAGTTTTTTTCAATTAATTTTGAAAGGGCAATAGTTATTATGTTTTATTTCCATAGAGCAAATTAATCATTTTGATTGGAATATTAAAGAATCTATATAATGGAGTTTATTAATATATATGTTTGGTGTATATATACTATGGAGCATATAAAAATATGTTAAGGGTAAATTCATTATCGTATTTCATTTTAATAAGATGTATGCAATATATTATTGAATAGAGATTTAAAATGGATTGATTAGTGTATATGGGTAAGTGGATAGAGAAACGATATTTTATTATATTAAAGAGATTGCATGTTCTAAATAGGAAATTGAATAAAGATTTAAAATGGATTGATTAGTGTATATAGGTAAATGGGTAGAGAAACGATATTTTCTTATATTAAAGTGATTGCATATTCTAAATAGAAAATTGAATGAAATGTAAAATTTGGTTAGGAAATGGAAAGAGTTTACTTGCATGGATTTGTGTCGATTTAGAAGTAAATTAAGAAGTTGTTTTATTGATGAGGCAATCAATTATGTTATTTATTAATTTCTATTTAGATTAATTGAATCATTGTGATTGGATTATGAAAGAGATATGGATTTAGTATATCCAAAAGTAGTATCTTCCTCATGATTATCTTAAAGGATTTAATTCTCTGTATTCAGTAAAAGGAAGTAAATTTAATTGTTTTAGATTTCCAATAATGAAAGGGGAAATAGGGGTTATGACTATTTTAGATGATCTAGTTACCGTGTTTTTGACTTTGTCAACACTACCTATTGAATGAGTATGGATTTAGGAAATCCAAATATTATATTTGATTAATGACTTGAATGCTTTTGTTTCTATGTTATCAAGTTGCATTGTTGGTTTTGGGATTTAATGTTAGTCCTAAATTATAAGTCTTCCAGGAGAACTTAGAGGATGAGGGTTGTTGAACCTTTATGTCATCCAATTGTTTTCCCTTGGGTAGTGCATGGCGTCTTTTCGGTTTACTCGATTTCTTTGAACGGGGATCTTTTGTACCTCCTGTGAAAGGAGTGGACTATGTGATTGTTGCCTCCAAGATGTTTGGAGTGAGTTCTATATTTTGTTTCGTCATTGTTTTGGAGTGGATTATGATGCCTAGTTGACATGCACTTGTGTTTCCTTTGGTGGATTGTTTGGGTGTGTGTTGACGAATAGAAGAGTGGCTTTTGTTAGGGGCCGGAGCCCAAAGTGGTAAACCGGGTAACCTTCAAAAGTGAGTTAATCAAGTGATAATTAAATTAATGTACTTAGATGATTAGGATGCAGTTCACACTAATCAAGATAATTTAATCCTCACTCATAGACACAAGGGTTCGTATAGACTTGGGATGAGTGAGAAAGCCTGGAATGGCATAGTCATTTACCTTGTCAGTACGAGAGGTATTTGATGCCGCAAGAGTGAGTATGAGTACCGGGATTTGGTTGAGGCCACCAGGATTATCGGAGCCTATGAAGGATGCCCAGAGGAGATCTCATGACTACTATGCGATGACACTCTATCTAGGACAACTGTTGTTAATTATTTTATATGTATGATTTTGTGAACATACTTGATCTACTTTATGTCTGGAAGCAATGTGACCTATTTCAGTGATGTTGGAGTTGTACTTGATTTGTACTTGTATGGTGATTGAGTTGTACTTGTTAGTTCATATATTTGGTTATATCAGTATGAGTCAGTATGAGTATGCCTTTGGTTAGTGGTTGTAGATATTTGTCCATGTTACTTTGTTACTATCTCCTAGCATGGGGGGTGGGCCTTCGGGTACCACTTGGTTGGGTGGAACATGCACCAAAACCGTTGGGTCCCCATCTATCTTCAGTACTTGGTGGTGAGACATCCAGATGGATGGCTCGAGTCCTTGTGTTATTCTTGCTTTGTAATATTTCAGTTTGTATAAGTTATTTTATCCGTCTTATGTTTATAAGATGGAATTATGTAATTGTAACCTTATGTACTATTGCCTCATTCTGAGAATGAGTGATGTAACTATTGGATTAAGATAATGTTTATGAGATTGTATCTTGGTTGATTATTTTATTAGGTTATGTGGTATTCTTATGATGTATGATGTTTATTTCATAAAGTTCATAATACTATGGTTATATGTAATATGTATGTGTGGGTTGAAGTAATCCTAACCTTGTAGCCTTAGAGGTTGTTGTTAATTAGTAAGTGAATGTGTATGTTAAATGCACTTTATAAAAAAAAAATTAGTTCGCTTACGACGTTAATTGTAACTTCCTTTAAGGTTACTTGGTGGGGCATTACACATGGTATCAGAGTCTAGGTTTAAACACTGGGTTCTCTGGGTGCAATTGTACCCACTAAGTTGTTCTTGTGATTTGTTAGTAGAGTGTTAAGTGATCACGTGTTCATGGATTTACTTTAGCATGATGTACTCTGTGAAAGAGAGTAACATGTTAGTAACCTCATATAAGGTTATGGATTGGAAAGTTATGATACATATCCCAGGGGTTATGGAATTGAATACTCCTGTGGGATTATGTATGTAGTTGTTTTCCCTTGTAAATGTAAGAAACTAGTACTGGTATCTCGTCTAAATGTTGTGAAAACCTGTACCTACTTTGTGTGTCCATGTGATGGAAATACTTGGTACCCATCCATGGGGAAAAGTCACATTTGGGTGTAGATTTTACCATACCATTATGTGTGTTTGCATGTTTGTTACCTAATTGAGGACCAACCCAGGGGTGGTTGAAACCTATATATAGGAGTAACCAAAAGTAGCTCCTTTTCTTTTGGTTCATTAGAAACTCAATCTGTGAAGGGATAGTAGTAGCCATAAGTTATCTTGGGTGGAGTGTGTAGCGTACGCATATTGCAGCATAGAGCGTCTTAGCTCAACCAATCCTGAGGAAACATACCCACTACTTTCCCTGATGTTGGATTAGGATACTTGATCTATATGTGTTAGCCTTATTCCTTAGATTCGAGTATAGCAGCATGGTTGTTAGTTATGCCTAGACGTCCGTAGAGGCGATGACTTGGTAGAGTGATGATGTCTTCTTTAGTCATGGATACACTCTAGTCATGTGGATAGCGTGCCCATTCCGCATCACATGAGGGTATTTATCATTCTTGTTGGACATTGTTTCCTCCTTCCTCGTTTGGTGGCTAGTATCTAGTCACATAGTTGTTGTATACTAGAATTTAAAGATTGTGAACTTTCTTTCAGTTATTGATGATTCTTTTCAGTTGATTGTGAGGGTCGACACTTTGTTTATATTTGATTGTGAAGGTTTAGCCACAATTTGTGATCTTATTTTCTTATAACCCTAGTGGTTATGAATTTGATTTAGTGTTGAAATTACGCGTATTTATTTCTTTATTGTTGAAATGGAACTTTAATTTGATCTTCTTTATGAACTTGGTGGCTAAGCTAGTTATCTTTGTTGTTTTCAATGTCGGCTATGTGTTGTATTGTGATTCTTCTCCGAGGTTGTTTGAGGCAAACTTGGTGAGTGTGTGTGAGGAAGTAGATGCAGGAAACGTTGAGAATGGGGGTATGTGAGGATGGACGCAGCTAGAACCCACTACTCACCTTTGTGGGATGACTATTTAGTTCGTTTTGGCACACCTGATCCCGATTACTAACAACATTTCCTCTCAGATCAAATTCTCAGCATTTCATCACTTTCTATCCTTTAATTCAATAAATCACTGTTTATTGGATTAAGTCTATCACCCCCTTTGATTAAATTAATCAGTTTAATTTAATTAACCCTACATTGTTGTTTAATTAAATAAATCATTTTATTTGATTAAAAATCTCTAAAGTCTTCTCATTAAATTAAATAAATTAAACCTTCTTTAATTTAATCTAACACATTCCTTCTTTATTAAATAAATCAAATCATTTATTTAATGAATCATTTCCTCTCAATTTTTGGACTTAAGTTAATTCATAAATCTAAGTCTAAATGGTCACATCACCTAATTCTTCATTAAGTTAATCAAAACATTGATTAAGTTAATCTCTTTCATTAAAATCTTCTAGAGAATGCAAGTTGCACAATAAATCAATTTATCTAATTTACTAAATTCTCTATTTTCCCTCACAAAGCATCAAAAAGGGAATATTCCTCTTTTTGAATTCAAAATTCCAAGTGGACTTGGTCCTTCCAACAAGGCATTAAAAGCCTCTTACATGTCTTTGACCTTGAGCCAAGTGACAATAAATTCATTTCTTTTCCCTGTTCAACATGTCATTTCTCAAGTTTGAAATGCCACCTAATTGCATTTATTGGCACATTGGCCAAAACTTGCTCATTCCTCATACAATCACATTTGGACAAGTGGCACAATGCCATTGAACTATCTTTTAACCCACATTGCTTATTTTCACTCATTCTTCCAAGATTGAAATCTATAAATTGGAGACTCTTCTCCTAAATCTTCATCCACAACTCATATGCAAAGTTACTCTCTTCAAATGAGAACTAATTTTGTCCACTTCAACCAAGCATTCACAACATTTCATATTTTG
Organism: Sequoiadendron giganteum; assembly: GCA_007115665.2. Lineage (NCBI taxonomy): Eukaryota > Viridiplantae > Streptophyta > Pinopsida > Cupressales > Cupressaceae > Sequoiadendron > Sequoiadendron giganteum. The sequence continues at coordinate 168,102,520 of CM021100.1, read as the reverse complement.
TATCAAGGTTATGCTCAAATCTCTTTGGAGATTTGACCATTTCTCTCATTCAATCAACATTTGCAATTTAGGAATTGGGAAAGGGCCAATTGCAACATATCATTGGCACCAATTCCCCCATAAGATCTTTAATTCATTTGCTTAATTAGGATTTCATTCAAGTTCTTGTTTCATGTTCTTCATTTTCCTAATTTTAGCTTAATAGGTGGATTTTATGGGGAATTCCTCGAATCTTTACATGCATTCTTGAACTAACACTAACAATGTTTGACTTCTTTGTGCTATTGCAAGTTTAGGGGTTCACACCACTTAATTAAGATTAAGTGTCACATCTTCCATAATCTCCCACTTTCCCCTAATCTCTCATTAATTATCCTAATCTTGTGTTTGCACAACCTTAATCAGAATCATCAGCCACATTTGGCTTACCTTTTTTGGTCAACCTTCCCACTTACCCTTTTTAGCCTAGACTCCCTTCTCCATATGAATTTTTAATTCACATTTATTTAACCAAGGTTCCTCTCTTCCCCATGTGAATTTTTAATTCACATTTTATTCTTCCAAGGTTTACCCTATCCCCATGCAAATGTGACATGTCATTTTACATGTGCCCAAGGCTTTTAGAACCTTGGACTTGTCACATCACCCACATGTGACAAATCTCCAACTTTTTGGAGACCCTCTTTTATCCACTAGATTCTTCCAATCATTGTGAATTTTTAATTCACTTTTATTCTGCCAAAGAATCTTATCATCCCCCAAGGTACTTGTTCTTCATCCACCTCATGTACTTCTCTTCCACTTCATTTCCACATCACTCCACCCTAAGACATCTCACATTCCACATGTCAAGATGTGAGGGCTTGTGAGTCATCAACTCACCATATCCCTTCATCTTGATCTTGTTGGATCAATCCCAACCGTTGAATTCTCTAGAGAATTCTAATTATCTTATAAATACCCCTTCATTTCTCCCATTTAGAGTATCAAGTCTTTTACAACAAAACTCTTGCAAATTTGACATTCAAGCTCTCATCTATCATAAGCACTTAGCATCATCTTGAATCTTGCATCCACTTTACTTCATTGTCATCCAAAGAGCACACAAGACATCCAAGATCAAGGGCCAACCAAGGAAGCAACAACATGAAGGTATAAGAAGCATTCCATTTGTTTTTATCTTGCTTTCATATTATCCATTTTCTTAGGCTAATCATTGAGGTGCCCTTTTATCTTGTTACTTCTTCTCATTGCATTATTAGTTTTGTCTAGCATCTCACATTAGGAGTAGCATTTTATTAGGATCACACTATCTGCATAGACTTTTTATTTTTCTAGTTCTGCTCTTAGGTTCGCCACTTCTTATTCAAGTCTAGAGCACTCATCAGACTTTCTCTTCACTGTTGCATTCAAACACTATTCAATTCTCTTCTTTTCCTCCACTTGCACCATTAGTACAGTAACATCTTCATTTGCTTGTTTCAATTGCTCACTAACTTCTCTATGTCTCTCTTTGAATTTCTTTAATTGCTCTTTCAACTTCCGGACACATTCATTTGCTTCATCAATATTTTCTTTCAGATATCTATTTTCATTTTTAGTTTTTTCAAGGTTATCAAGGGCAGTCTGTAGTTCTACATTATCATCCATTTGTTCAATCTTTAGGATCTCCCTCAAGCTATTAAGCTTCTCTAGAGGAACCAAGCTCTGATACCAATTGTTGAATATCCAAGATACTGATAGGGGGGAGTGAATCAGTATCTTCTTAAAATTATTGAACAAATACCATCCAATTAATCCAATGCATATGATAGTTAAGATAAGCAGAAGAATTAACTGAACATGGAAACACACAACACAAAAACACCAAGATTTTTACATAGAAAACCTAGAATGGAAAAAATCACGGTGAGGATTAACTCACAATATAGTATAACCGGTTATAAGATATTACAAGGGTGGCTCACTGCCATGACTCATTGTCCAAAAGAGAGGCTCACTTCCTACAAAAGATAGTGTAACAAAATGGCTTACAAGCAGAGAATGAATTGATGTAAGTACAACTCAAAGCGCATATTCAGTTCCTTTGAAGCTCAAGAAATTTGCATGCTAGTAGATCAATATTCGCTCTTTTCTCATCCACACTCAATCCACCAACAACTCGCAAAAAACAAATGTTCATCTTCAATCTCCAAAACTATCCTGTATATATATTTTACTTGCCCACCAGTAACAATCAAGTCGTTCTCAAAAGTAATTCAAGCATGTAACATGCTACTACATGTCGACATGGATCACACAAACGAATTTTAATCAATTACACCTTCAACCGCTTATTAGGTCAAACATAGATAGACCTAATAACAAAAATGTAACCAAAAAAATGATGCTAAAAATGAACACAAGCAACTATATGCACAAGATTTTTTTCATGCATGCAGTCAACAACCAAAAACCATTTCCCAAGATTTTGAGTAATGACGGTCACCGGAGGGGAAATACGGACCAGAATACCGGAGGATGTATTTGCATTACCGGTTTAGAATACCAGATCAATATTGACTTTGAGTCTTGCAGTTGCAACTCATATATCATGGTGACATCAATGACAAAAAAAGTTTATATCAAGAGATGTGTTCTTCTTCATTCTTCCAACAACAAGAACCTGATTCGATGCAAGTATAGAAAAATACACCCAGTGTTCTGTGATAAACTACCTTGATATAGGCAAGATAAATTGGCCTTAGGAATGTGCCAAGTAGTAATAAAGGGGGATATGATACATAATATCCATCTATGATACGGATGTCGATGAGTGATGGAATAAATAGGATAGTAGGATGAAGGATGCATGTGATGGATAGCGAAGTAGGATAAGCCAAAGAGCCAATGATGGATGGATGATGATTATTTATGCAAGGTGCCTATTTTCTAGGTTTTCACTAAGGTACTTGCCCAAAGTGCCACTAAAGTGGTTTTCACTAGAGGACAATTTTTGTCTTTACTGTTTTCAAACCTTTTTCTTATTTATTTGGATTTTTTTGATTTATACCCTTCAAGCCTAGGCATAATTTTTTTTGAGATGCGAGTTGTTGATAGGCTTTTGTAAGGGTTCTCCTTTAGGTGTTGACAACACATATGCTCTCGAACTATAACTAGCTATGATGACAATGGTCCTAACCAATTAGGCTCAAACTTCCCTTTGTTATCCTGATCTAGCATACATTCTTTTGATTTTCCTTTAGTACAAGATCTCCCACCTGTAAGGACAAAATTTTAATCTTCTTATTATAGATCCTTTTTAGTTGGTTCTAATATTCCTATAAATGATTCAAAGCATCAAGATGATGATCATTCAACAACTCTAACTCGTTCAACTGAGACACCATGTATTCTTCATCAGTAATAAGATTTTGTAATGATATTATCATATATGGGAGCTTGACCTTGATGGGTAGGATAGCTTTAGTTCCATACACTATGGAAAAAGGGTGTGGCACCTGGAGGCATGCAGATACTAGTTCTATAAGTCCATAAGGCGAGGTTCAATTGTAGATTCCAATCACGACCAACTTCATTGACCATCTTTTTGAGTATCTTTAGTATGGTTTTGTTCGAAGCCTCAACTTGATTGTTACCCTAGGGATAGTAAGGGGTAGAGAACTGATGGATATTGAACCTTTGGCATAAATCACCGACATCCTAATTTTTGAAAGTTGTTCCATTTTCTAAGATAAGAGTTGTGGAACACCGTAGCAACAAATGAGGTAATTCAGGATGAATTTAGATATTTGTTTTCTCATGATGTGGGTCATAGGGATTGCTTCAACCCACTTTGTAAAATACTCAGTGGCTGTAATGATGAACTTGTGACTGTTAGATGAGGTAGGGGTTTGAACATCATAATTTGATTACTAACACCGCTTTCATCTTGAATCACCTCTTTTCAACCGTTTAATTAAATAATCTTAATTATTTAACTAAATTTATCATTTTCTCCTATTAATCAAACAATCAATATTATTTGGCGAATTCTTCCCCTATCATGCTAATTTTCATCTTCTTTAATTAGGTAATGAAAATTATTTAATTAAATTTCTTATGCCTTCTCATTTAATTAAATAATCTTAATTATTTAGTTAAATGTCATTAATTCCCCTTTTATTAAATGTGTTAATTATTTAATGAAATTCCTAATTTAATCCATCTTGCACAATTAAGTAATTTCTTAAAATACACAATTAGCTAATTTCTCTCACCCTCCCACTTGCAACGAAATATTCCCATGGAATATTCCTCCATTTGCACTCCTCCAATATGAGAAATATCTTGTAAAAACTTCCTATTTGTTAGGAAGTGTGCTTCTTCAAATCAATGAGAGCCATTGATTAAAATTCTTGATCCTTGTCAACTTTCATTCTCATCCATTGATGGGAATCTTTGATCCATGTCATCTCCTCTCATGGCTTTCCATCCATTGATTGATCAAACCAATCTTGACCATTGTTTCAGTTATTTCTCCTACGAATAGTCCTCATTGCTCTATCATGCTAATTTTCATCTTATTTAAGTGGGTAATGTAAATTATTTAATTAAATAATCTTAATTATTTAGCTAAATGTCATTAATTCCCCTTTTATTAAATAAGTTAATTATTTAATGAAATTTCTAATTTCATTCATCTTGCACAATTAAGTAATTTCTTAAATTACTTAATTAGCTAATTTCTCTCACCCTCCCACTTGCAAGGAAATATTCTCAAGGAATATTCCTCCAAAATGGGAAATATCTTGTAACAACTTCCTAATTTTTAGGAAGTGTGCTTCTTCAAATCAATGAGAGCCCTTTATTAAAATCCTTGATCCTTGTCAACTTGCATTTACATCCATTGATGGGAATCCTTAATCCATGCCATCTCCTCTCATTTATTTTCATCCATTGATTGAGCAATTCAATCTTGAACATTGATTCAACTATTTCTCCTATAAATAGTCCTCATTTCTATTCGAAAGGGATCCACTTTCATTTAGATGTCAAAGCCCTAAATTTGCAAAAGCGCCTGTATTTAGCAATTGTTCTAAACTGTCATTTCTCAATTACACTGCAACTTTTCAATTGCGTGCCTATATGAAATAGTGAGTCAGAATTTCATTTGTGCTCGTAGGACCAAATAGGAAACTGCGCCTCTATATTGAACCACAATTACTTGACCTAATTAAGCTAAGTTTTAAAGTGTAGAAAAGTGCATAAATGAAAAAAGTTTTGAAATGTGTACCAGGGGTCCTATGCCTAGAGGCCACTGGTACTCACAAAATCGATCTACGAGGTGCTAAGGGAGCTCATGATCAACCATAGCATTGAGTACTCAGAGAAAAATCTCACTAGGTTTCAAAATTCAAATATGCAAATGAATTGAAAATGATGCTTTAACTCATAGTTAAGCTTGAAAATAAGGGTTTTTTGCCCTAATTAGGGTAGGGAAATGGGCTTTTCAATATTTATAATTAATTTTTTAGCTTTGTAGCTTATTTTGAGGTATATTTTAGGTTTCTAAGCCAATTTCCATGTCCTAGAGCTTTTTTCTTTAGCTAAACCTATGTTGATATTTTGTTGTGATCTCGACTTGAAAATTAAAATTTTTGCTTGATCTCTCAAGGGGATAGTGTACTAGCATAATTCCTTCCACTGGGGCAATAATGGGGCATCTGAAAAAAAACAAGAATTTTTAAATTTTTGATCTGAGCATCATTGTTGATCCAAAAAGCATCAATCTTTGAACCAATGTAATAGGTACCTCACTTCAAAAAGAGACAAAATGTAGACACTTAAAATTGTCCTAATTGACATTGCACATTTGAACTTGATTACTAACACTGCTTTCATCTTGAATCACCTCTTTTCAACCATTTAATTAAATAATCTTCATTATTTAACTAAATTTGTCATTGTCTCTTATTAATCAAATAATCAATGTTATTTAGCTAATTAATCCCCTGTCATGCTAATTTTCATCTTATTTAATTAGGTAATAAAAATTATTTAATCAAATTTTCTATGTCTTCTCATTTAATTAAATAATCTTAATTATTTAGTTAAATGTCATTAATTCCCCTTTTATTAAATAAGTTAATTATTTAATTAAATTCTTAATTTCATCCATCTTGCACAATTAAGTAATTTCTTAAATTACATAATTAACTAATTTCTCTTGTTGAACAGTTTAGATAACTGAGAGGGGGGTGAATTAGTTATTATCAAACAGTTTTCTTTACTTTAATTAATCCAGAGAAAACTTAAATCAATCATATATTAATGAACATGAAAGCACACAACAACACTATGCACAAGGAACACCAAAATCTACGTGAAAACCCAAGAAGGGAAAAACCACAAAGAATGCTAATTCTCAATTATAAAGCACCGATTAAGGTGATTTTTACAAGGGCTCACTGCCAAGTTGCTCACTACAGGGTGGCTCACTACCGGTTGGGCTCACTGCCTAGCTATTATAGCCAAAGATACAAAAAGGCTCATTGCCAAAAGAGAAAGGCTCATTTCCAAAAGGGAGAGGCTCACTGCCTACAGAAAATGGCTCGTTGCCAGAAGAATAATGAAAAAGAATCCACCACTGAAAAGAACTATCACCAACAATGACACCGAATAGAATCTCACTATCTGTTGCCTCCAGTCATACACTTTCACACACTTCATAATGTTTGGATATTTAGATTCGGATTCATCATGCTTGCCTTCATCAAACAAAAGCATCTTATACTTATACCATTCCATGCTTCCTATAGACACCTAAATTTGACCACTTACATTTGGTCAAATTTATCCCATTTCATCTAAATATTCTCTTATATGCATTAATTAAGTAATATTACTATTGTCTACACCTAAAATTGGTTTGGAGAATCTAATTAATTAAATACGACTTATTTGATTAATTACCCTAAATTTTTCTACTATTAAATAAATAGAAATATTTATTTATATAGTTCACATTTAAATTCTTCTATTATTTCATCTAAATTAAATAAACAAGTTTTTGACTTTGTTTTATTTAATTATCACACTTCCTCCATATTTATTTAATTAATAAATAGACTTCTATAGTTGGTTTTATTAAATTAAATATCTTCTTGCCTAAATTGAATAAATCCAAATATTCAATGGAAATGCATTCTACAACTATTTCCTATTTTCACTCAAAAGTTGCACAAATCAAATTAGATATTATATGTCTAGTTTATGTCTAAATTAATTGACTCAATCTTCATAGGCAAATTTGGAGACAAATTGAAGATAAATTTATAGGAAAATCCTTCATCCTCTTCCATCAATCCTTCCAATCTTCTTGCCTGGTGTTTTCATGGGTAGGGACAATTCCTAAAATCTTCTCAATCTCTCACCATTCAATTCTCCAGATTGAATCCAAGCCTTTGTTTGTTGCCCCTGTGTAAAGCTGCTACCGAGAAATCTATAAATACAGCTTCATTCAACAGTAAAAGGATCCAAAATATCCAAGTTTATGCAATCTTACTCTGTAGGAAATAAATCAAGCATCAAGCATCAAGCAACAACAATAGATTTCATATCATGGCTGCACCATATAGCTTCATCATCATAGTTTTCATGTCAATTCATGTTACAGTAGTTTATTTTATCATTTAAATATTATCATATAGCATCACATCATTTCACTCGAAACCATTCCATTCTTTAGATTTTCATTTTAACAGTCATAATGTTTCATTAAATCTGAGAGCACTGTAGCTTAATAAATCTTTAAAGATAGGAAACAATGAGATGCTTTTAGTAGATTTTTGCTTTAAATTAGTTTATTCATTAAATCTTTGATATAATGTTTCATTAAGAAGTGTATTTCCTTATTCACACTTACAATTTGGCGCCCACTGTGGGGCCCTAACCCCATATTTCACAATTTTTTTTTTCTGAAAAGTGTCATACAAGATTCTGGCGTGCTTATTTTAGCGCAATCAAGAGATTTTTCGACACTTCTGACGAAAACTATAACGCTTCCAAGACAAACTATAGCGCTTCAAAGGTCTGTTTTAGCGCTTTGACAAAAACTATGGCGCTTCCAAAGTTTGTTTTAGCGCTTCCACCAAAAACACTATTTTAGCGCTTCTGCACTTCTTTTAGCACTTCTGCAAACTGTTTAGCGCATTTGCAGCCTGTTTTAGTACTTTGACAGTTAATCTTAAAATGGCCATATCTTGGTCATACGAAGGTCTTTTTCAAAACTTTTTTTTTTTTAAATGGGGTAGAATTTCGTAAGCTATGCAATGGTGTAGGTATTTCTCACTTTTTTAGAGTTAAAATTTTCAATTTTACATTTAAAGTCAAATCACAATGTAACTTGGTCTAATTTTTAGGGTTTTTATGCTAAATCTTTCATCTAACCCTTATATCTTATTATTTCTTGATCTCATCTAACATTTTGAGAATTTATTGCAGGTTTTAAGAGGAACATGGAGCATTGAAGTAAAAAATAATAAAATTGATATCCATTGTAATAGTGTTTTCAAACACTCGTGGGAAAAAAACCCATCATATGTTATTTTTCATTCATGATTTAGGACCAACTAGCATTACTTTGGGCTTAAAATTAACCATTTACACAAGCTTTATCAAAGTTGGTTAAAAATAATATTAGAAACTCACTAGTTTTTGGATTTGGATTAAAATGAACCAATCCTAAGGTAGCCATTTGGATTAAAATGAATCAATCATAGGGTATTCATTTGGATTAAAATACACCAATCCTAGGGTAGTCATCATATGTTTTCTATATCAGTTAAAATTAACATCATGACTTTTGTGAAGCAAAATCTTCACCTAGAATAGAAAATTGTTTCTTTGGGCTTAAAATTTGAACATTGATTATTGTGTTTGTATGGTGATAGGCCTATGCTCTCCCCTTAATTGGATGATCAAAATTCCAGAATTATCATTTTATTTCATGCAATTCATGCATTATTAAATCCTTTATAAGGCATGTCATAGTGGGAAAAATTACTCACCCTATGGGAACTCCTAAAGCCAAGGATTCCAACCCACTATAATCAAAAGTGATTTGTTGATGAAATTCCAACTTGAGGGAAGTGTGCAAGATAACCATCCCCAAAATATTTGTTCTAAAGATTGGGAGGTCTTCTAAGGGAGTTTATCATTTTTCGCTCCGAACGGAAACCCTATCTACAAACCATGGTGTAGAATCCAGCTGAGTTAGTAACCAAACATTGTAATACTCATGGTGCAAGGGGAGGGAAGAATCTTCCCCCAAGACACTCACCATATAATTTTCAAGGACCGTTTGCTCAAGGGATCGAGAAATCTAACCTTGAGTATGTGTCTGGAAACGACAAAAACACCGACGCCCTTTAAGGGGTGACACGATTGTGTGAGTCAAAGCAATTTTAAGATGTGGGTTGTTGAGTATAACGATGACCTTTTTGACCTTAAGAGTGAGTCTTTCTGAAGTGCATTTTTGTTAAACAAACCAGTGGAAATCAAGGAGGATCATGTTTGATTTTTGAACATACACTTATTGTTTTTCTTTAGGTCTTAAAGAAACAATTGTTTTGCAAATTCTTGTTGTGTTTTCAAGTTATTAAATAAGATAAGATCATCCTAAAAAACACAAAGAAAGCATAACGTTGTTGGAAACCCCTGTTAGACAATTAACATCAAAATTTGGATTTTTATCAGAATATAAACTTTCCTAAATCAAAACAGAGTCTTAAAATTGCATAAACTACACTTTATAATTGAATTTGTTCAAATCAAACCAAGATCTACCATCCAAAAGTGTCTCAATCAAACATATTTGATGAGTAAGTTAAGTTTCAGGATCAATCATTCTAAATCAAAGAAACTAAACCATATAATCAAACTTATCAACTTAGTCTAATCAATAGAATCTATCATTCTATTTGAATTGAGTTAATATCCTTGACACTATACCAAGCTAAGATCAAAATTTTATTGAAAACAATAACATTTGTATGTCCATTTTAACAAGGTCACAAAGACTAAAAATCCAAAGAATGGGAAATTGAAACTCAAACCACCATGGCTGAAATAGATGAGGATCAATTCAATGTTTTAGCTCATCAAATGAAAAACCTTCAACAACAAATCTGGAATATGCAAAGGGAAACAACCATAGAGAGATGTTTTCTGCCAGACATTTGTTCTTATTCCTCTAAAAAAAATCTCGACATGAGACCTTCTTCACCAAAAACTACATCATCCAAGTTCAATGTCTTTGAATTTTTACAAAAGATCAATAATCCCAAATCTAAGTCCTCAAACACAAATGATATTGAGCAATCCTATCACGTCATGCATTTATCTCCATCCACCATAAACCAAAAAAAACCTCAAGATTTTTTCACTCAAATTAACAATTCCATCCAATCATCCTCTTCTATCATATCTTCAACATCCAATGATTCATGTCAATCTCTCAATCCAAAGCATGCTAGCATAGACTCCCCTCCACATCAAGATCAAAATATTCTTTCCACTCCATCCAATGATATCAACATTCCACAAATTCTTCCAATCTTTGATCAAGATCCCATTTCTCAAGAATATTATGAGGATCCCCTCCTTTCACTTTTCATCCAAAATAATTCCCTTCCATCTCAAGAGGCAAATATCCTTCCAGGTTCTTCTTCCACATCATCTAATCAATCCATACCATCTAATAATTATATTGCATCACAAGAGCATGAGAGTTCTTCCATCCTATCTAATGATGTCTTACCAACTGATGATCAAGACATGCTTTCTACAAAATCTCATGATTCCCTTCCTCATCAAGAACAAGATATGCTTCCATTCAAGGACACCCTTTCATCCCATGAAGATTTTTATCCTTCTCATGATCAAGATATGCCTTTAATACCACTTCATAATTATTTTCCAAGTCAAGATCAAAACACCCCATCATCCCCATGTCAAGAGCCTATCACACCTATTCAAGCTATCCATGAACCCCATACCTATAAATTGGGATCCTCCACCTTTATCCATTCTGGTTTACTTTCAACACCTATCCTCTCATCCATATCATATCCTCCCCAAAATGAACTCACATCTTGTTTCATAAATAATACATTTCCCATTGGTAAATGTATATGTCAAAGTATGAATTACAAAGGAAAAGGATTAGGCTTTCATGAGCAAAGTATCCTAGAACCTGTTTCTGTTCAAAGAAACCCATATCACCACGGCCTTGATTATATGCCTAAATGTCCTAGTTCATCAAACCTACCATCTATCCAAGGTCCTCATCCTAATCCACCAAACATACCATCTATCCTAGGCCTTCATCCTAGTCCATCAAACCTTCCCTCTATCCTAGGTCCATATCCTATTTCTCAAGAACAACAAAGGCACACATCCTTGATGCCCTTTCAAAATTATACCCACATTAACTCATCCATAATACCTCCATATCATTCATCTCAATCCACCCCTCCCATTGCTCTTGGAATAAATTTTGGTGCCAAATATCAAAATCTTCTATATAAAAATCCACATGTATCAAAGGATCAACATGTCTCCTCGAAGAGACATGCAAAAATAAAATAAAATTTGATCCAAAATCAAAAGAAAAATCTAAAAGGCCACAAAGGCCCATCAAAGTAAAAAGGCAATTTTCGAAGAGCACAAAGGTCCATAAATCAAAAAGAAAATTTTCAAATGCCACAAAGGCCCGCAAAGAAAAAATCAAAGTCAAAAGTCATGCGTATTCCTAAAAGTCTCATAGAAGCAATAAAATCTAAATTGGCATCCAAATTTGCTAATCCAAAAGCTTCCTCCAATTTTCCATCTAATAACCTAACACATTCCAAATCCGTTTTTCCTCCATCACTCCACCACCCTTCAAGGTGTGTGCCAATTTTGATATTGCCACCCTTTCCATCTATCCATCAATAGGCCTTCCAACCTCCTATCCATTATCCAACATTCTGTTAGGAATAAGGTGTCTCAACCTTGGATAATTCCTATTCTTATTTGTTTTGTAAAAATTATTTCTTTCAAATATTGTAATTAAGTGTGAGTGTACATGTCTAGTTGGCATGTTGATGTGTCACTCCACTTGATGTGTCGGTATCTTGAATTGTGTGTAAGGAGATCATGGCTGAAATGGTTATGACGGATTCCTATGACACATAAGAGCTATTTCTAGAAGATTCAATGACAGGTGAAGACATGCAAGACATGTGGCAACTGATAAAGCTAAGTAAAACTCTAATACGGCTATCTTTGGATGTTGCCCTAAAAAGGAAAGCGCATGATATAAGCGTTTTTAGGGTTACAGACTGTGAGAAAAAAAGAGTGTATTGTTGGTATGATCTCGTGCTACTGGATTTGTCTTTAAGTGTCGATTGTCTCCTGAAAGAACTTGCATTGCAAGTGTGTTATAACCATTGTGTTGAAGATAATAAATTGTGCAGGTTTTGGAGTGCTGGGGTTTTTTACTGAAAGTTTTTCCCCAGGGTAAATCATTGTGTCATTCTCTATTTTCTGTATGCATGGTATATGGCTGCAATATCATTGTTAAAGTAGTTAATGAATCTGAAATTATAAGGATTTAAAAGAATTTGCACAATACTTTCCTTTAGAGATTAGTGTAGGAAGCTGTTTCCGCACCTGAGTTTCCTTACACATTCATCCCCCATCATTCTCCTTTAATCCAAACCTTTGCATAAGTTCCTAGATTCTTCAAATCATACCATTAATCGACCAATATTTAGGCATCTAATTCCCATTGCCATGGTTTATTAGAGGGATATTTGGTTGTGAAACTTTATGCTTAATTCCTTCCTCCATTTCTCTATCATCCATATCCTATCTTCCATTTTCCTCTTGCACTCTACACTTAGGGACAAGTTTCGTCCATCTTATCATTCATGGTCATTATCCTTTCTATGCTCATTCCTTACATTTCCACCTTTGATCTTGACAAGGTTAAGGATCTTCTTGAACATCATATATCTTATCCTATACACTTTATCCATATCTTCCATACCATATTTTTCATCTTATCCATATTCCATCATTCTTACTAAATACATCCTTTCTTCCTTTCCTTGGTCTTGATGAGGAATAGGGGAAAAATACTTGGGCCTTGTGTCTGTATCCTATCTAGTTGATCTTGATCATACCATTCATTATTTTTATCCTTTCTTTCTTCCATTTCATATCTCCTAACTTATCAAAATTCATGTCATCATATCCCTTTGCAACCTTGAATCTTATCATGCAAATCATATTTAAGCCTAGCTACAAAATGTTATCCAATCCTCATATCCTTTGTCAATCAATCATCAACAATCATCGATCTTATCATACTTAGAGGAAATTAGTGATCCTAAGTACTTATCATCATCATGTCTTATGGAATCAATCATTCCTTTCATCTTAATCAATCAACCATTATCATCTTTTGACAAGAGATATGTTGCTTGTGTGACATGTTTTACAATGAATCTTTCATTTTGATATATCATTTATCCATGGTTGCATTACCCATATTGTGGGGCATCTTGTTCCTTCAATCAGGCATATCATCTCATTTCATCTTAAAATATCTTGAAAAATACAAAAAAATCATAAAATCTAAAAAAGGTGCAATAAAATCTCAAGTGCATATCAATGCAATGTGGTCATGTCTCACCCTAGCTTGGGGGAAAAATCCTGAAATCATTGGGGGAAATAAAACAATGAACTTAGAAAAAACACAACAAAAACAATGATCAAATACAACCTAACTTTGAACATCAATCACCATTAGGAGCACATCAAACATCCATATCATATCAAAATCCAAAAATAGGTCAAAATCACTCAAAATGTTAAAAACAAAGTTGTCCAGTCAAACTACGTAGTCTTTGCCTATATAACATAGGCAAGGCTAATCTTTGATCAGCCCCCGAGGCCCCTAGGATAGGTCTTTAGGTTAGATTTGACCCAAAACTCATAAAATCACAAAAACATCATAAAATCAAAATGGATGATCTAATCTGAATAATGATTGAAATACTTTAAGCAAAGGTTGGACATGTTGTACTTTGATCATTGTTATCATTTATTTGGAGCAACTCAATGATGTATTGAACTAGAGAAGCAAGGAAGGAGAATGGTATTTTTTTTGTCTGTTGTTTGTGAATTGTCGTGGGACATGCTCTTCAAATGTATCACTGATGACATTCGGAATTCACATAGGAAAGTGATTGATTCTTGTCTATTTATGCAAGAAATGCTCAGGTCATCTTGGTTTAATTATACCTAGATGCTTGTGTTCACTTGCAATATAAAAAAACATGAAATTAGTACTCAGGTCGTCATTCGTCTAACATTTACCATTGATGCTTGTACTCACTTTCAACATTTTAAAAGCTCAATGATGATAAAAAGCATGATAAATGGACTGTTAAGATGCCAATGCTTACATATGTATATTTACATGGTTAAATTATATTGCATTCATATTAGTTTTGCATCTGCATTATAGATTTTCCACATCAACTAATGATATCTATATCAGCCTGCATCAAATGCAAAATCATGTCCCACATCTTTGGGAAAAACTCTAAAATCCTCCTATGATCATAACATATCACAAATCAGCAATATTATCAATCAATCAAAAATCAATCAGCCTATCAATCTAATCGGCTCTGGTGAGACTTTGATCAAATCTCGTGAGCGACTATTAGTGAACCTCGGCTATCATGAGGTCAATCATCAATCTATTATTGAACCTCGCCTATCATGAAGTTAATCAATCAATCAATTATTGATCCTCGCCTATCATGAGGTCAATCATCAATCTATCATTGATCCTCACCTATCATGAGGTCAATCAAACAATCAATCATTGAATCTCACCTATCATGAGATCAATAATCTTCTAATCTATCAGGATCATCAATCAATATCAAATCAAAGGCTGACACGATTGAAAATCATCAAACATAAGGAGGCTTAATACAAATTCATCCAAGGGGCAAACTTTCTTCATCATTATCGGGAGATAAATTATTTTACCACCAAAACTTCATCAAATCATCGAAAAAATATTTTTTTAAAAAAAATTGAAAAATTCTGAAAAATCCAAGAAAATCAACAAACCATGAATTTATCTCCCGAGGGGGCATATTATCATCAATCATCTGAAAATCAATATTTGGGGCATGTTTGGGGCATAATGAATTTTTTTCGTCGATACTGGCAGTAGCAACAAAAATTTCTTTGAAGCAATGTGTAAACACATCACTTCAAAGAGAGGCAAAATGTATACACTAAAATTGGTCTAGAGAATCTAATTAATTAAATACAACTTATATTATTAATTAACCTAGATTTTTCTACTATTAAATAAATAGAAATATTTATTTATATAGTTCACATTTAAATTCTTCTAAGTTCTTCTATTATTTCATTTAAATTAAATAAACAATTTTTTGACTTTGTTTTATTTAATTATCACACTTCCTCCATATTTATTTAATTACTAAATAGACTTCTATAGTTGGTTTTATTAAATTAAATATCTTCTTGCCTAAATTGAATAAATCCAAATATTCAATGGAAATGCATTCTACAACTATTTCTTATTTTCACTCAAAAGTTGCACAAATCAAATTAGATATTATATGTCTAAATTAATTGACTCAATCTTCACCGAAAAATTTGGAGACAAATTGAAGATAAATTTATAGGCAACTCCTTCATCCTCTTCCACAATCCTTCCAATCTTCTTGCCTGGTGTTTTCATAGGTAGGGACAATTCCCAAAATCTTCTCAATCTCCTCAATCTCTCACCATTCAATTCTCTAGATTGAATCTAAGCCTTTATTTGTTGCCCCTGTGCAAAGTTGCTGCTGGGAAATCTATAAATACAGCTTCATTCAACAGTAAAAGGATCCAGAATATCCAAGTTTATGCAATCTTACTCTGTAGGAAAGAAATCAAGCATCAAGCAATCAAGCAATCCAAGCATCAAGCATCAAGCATAAAGCAACAACAATAGATTTCATATCATGGCTACACCCTATAGCTTCATCATCATAGTTTTCATGTCAATTCATGTTACAATAGTTTATTTTATCATTTACATATTATCATATAGCATCACATCATTACATTCTTTAGATTGTCATTTTAACAATCATAATGTTTTTTATTAAATCTGAGAGCAATGTAGCTTAATAAATCTTTAAAGATAGGAAACAATGAGATGCTTTCAATAGATTTTTGCTTTAAATTAGTTTATTAAATAAATCTTTGATATAATGTTTCATTAAGAAGTGTATTTCCTTGTTCACACTTACAACTATTATTTAATTAATACCCCTAAAGTCCTCTAAATCCCCATGGTATTTAGTTAAATAATTAAATACCTTACCCTTTATTCTTTCCCTCCAAGGTATTAAATAAATAATCCATTTATTGATTTCCCTTTATGTCACATCCTCTATCACTTTTTCCTAATTTACACTTAATCCTAATGTACCTCTTAATCCCATCATTAGGGGTGTGCACATTCCAAATCCATAATTAGGATGTGTCACATTCTCCAACTTTTGCAAGTTGGCTCCTAATCCTCATTAGTTACCTAACCTTCACCTAATCATTGATTAACTAGTCTAATCAACCCCTTAGTCAACTCTTCCCATCTCCCAAGGAATTTTTAATTCCTTTTTGTCTTCTCAAGGTACTTTTTGAGGAATTTCTAATTTCCCTCTCATCTCCCAAGGAATATTAAATTTCATTTATCCTTTCCATGCATATTAAAAAGGAATTTTTAATTCCTTTGGTCAACTCTTTGATCCCAACCATTGACCCTCTTCCAAGAATCAATCTTGGCCATTCATTCATCTCCCCTCTTGCTAATGATTAAAACACTTAGCCATTTTTTCATTCATGGACATTCATTCACATTCTAGCACATTCACTCCAGCCTTCTACTCTCACATCCACAGCTAAATCCATAGCCATCCTTGCATCCAAATCAAGCAACAACAAGTTGTTATGATGTCGAAATCATTCTAGGAGCACACATTCGAACAAATCAACAAGGCCAACCAACTGATCAACTTGGACAAGGTATATCACTACTTCATCTTTCATTTTGTTTACGTTCAAATTAGGCCAATCTTGAGGTGTTGTTTGTGTTTTTCTTTGTTTGCATTTCATTTAGTTTTGCATTTTAGACTAGTTAAAAAACACTTGCACACACTTCCATAAGCTCTCAATCCGGCCAAACACAATTTCATAATTTCTAAGTCGGACAAGCACAAATTAAAATAGGTCACCACAAAAACATTCCTATGGTGGAGAGGAATGAAACATGGACCACAAAAAACCTCCTCACTTAAATCAACACGCTACATGATATCTGGAACCATAGAATAGGATATTCATGTTACAATGCAAACCATGTGTCGAAGCACATTAACCAACTACCAGATCAGTCTAGACCCAAAAGAATGTATCTCATTATGTTAGAAGAGGAATGGGACCAAGAAAAATACAACCCAAGATAGATCATTACAACACGACATCTAGAACCAAGCTAATCTAGATCACCAAAGCACCTAAATAGAACATTGGTCACATAACCAAGATATGTTAACATCGATGACAACCATTAATGACAACAAGCAATCAGAATCATCTCAATACATTCCAACAATCTCCCCCTTTGTCATTGATGGCAACATTCATCAATAACAAACCAAACAACTCAATGTCAACATCAAGAACAATTTTATCTTCTTTTCTTCTCCCCCTTTGACATCAAAGACAGGGAAAAAATCCCCCTGAAAAAACTTACTCTTCTCCCCCTATGAGGAAGCCACAAAACATTGATCCAGATAAAAATGAGCATATAATACCCTAGACCAATGCACACCCTGGTGCATGTTATTGTAGATTAAGAAGGGGTAGAACCCCTAACTTCTGTCGAAGATACTTAAAAGTATCTTTTCTCAACGTTTTTTATGAAAATATCTGCAATCTACTCTTTTGTAGGTGCATATTCAAGTTTTACTTCATCGTCCAACACCTTTTCTCTCAAGAAATGATATCTTATGGATATATGCTTTGTTCTAGAGTGTTGTACCAAATTCTTGGAAATATTTATTGCATTGGTATTGTCACACACGATTGAGATCGGTTCATCAAATGATATGCCAAAATCCTTTAGCATTTGTTTCATCCACAATATCTGAGTGCAACATGAGGATGTTGCAATGTATTCAGATTCAATAGTAGATAAAGATACATAGTCTTGTTTCTTACTTAACCAAGCAACCAATCGAGAGCCAAGGAAATAAGCTCCACCACTTGTAACCCGCCTGTTATCAACACATATGGCCCAATCAACATCACTATATGTTGTCAAAGTGAAATTTGAGTCCTTTGGATACCATAACTCCAAATCTTATGTACCCTTCAAATATCTAAAGATCCTTTTTACTACAACATGTTATTCCTTTGGTTATTTTTGAAATATTGCTACTAAAAAAATTTCATACATAATTTTTGTTCTAGTGGCAATCAAATATAAAAATCCTTCAATCATCGATCTATACATACTTGCATTAGCATTAGTGATTCATCTTGTTTTGTCAACTTGGATTCGGTAACAATAGGTGTATAAACTAGTTTAGAGTTCTCCAACCCAAACTTCTTCAATAGTTCTTTTGTATACTTGAACTGAGAAATGAAAATTCCTTTTTTGTTCTGATTTACTTGCAATCCAAGGAAGAAATTTAGCTCACCAATCATAGACATTTCAAATTGATTTTGCATTTCATCTACAAATTTTTTGCACATATCATCATTTCCTCCAAAAATTATGTCATCAACACAAACCACAACAATTAGCATCTGATCTGAGTGAGTTTTGTAGTATAAGTTACTGTCAGCAGATCCCTTTTGAAATCCTTGTCCAATCAATTACTTGTCTAATCTACCATACCAGGCTCTAGGTGTGTCCTTCAATCCATATAAAGTTTTCTTCAACCTGCAAACAACATCAAGTTCACTTTCGGATTTGAATCCCTTTGGTTGCTCAATGTAGACTTCATCCTTCAGTTCTCCATTCAAGAATGTAGATTTCACATCTATTTGATAAACTTTGAAATCCTTGAAAGTTGCAAAAGCTAAGAAAATTTGAATTGCTTCCATCTGGGCAACATGGGCATATGTTTCTTCAAAATCAATACCTTCAATCTGAGTTAAACCTTTGTAAACCAATATTGCCTTGTTTCTCATTACCTTTCTAGTTTCATCCAACTTATTCTGGAATACCCACTTTGTTCCAATTATATTTTTGTCTGTCGGTCTAGGCACAAGTTCCCAAGCCTAATTTTCTCTATCTGATCAAGGTCTTCTTTCATTGCCTTCACCCAATTTTGATAATTGCATGCTTTTTCCATAGTCTTTGGCTCAATTTCTAGGAGTAGGCACAATAATACTTGCTCTTGAGCTGCTTTGCTTCTTGTAGTAATTCCCTTATTCTTATCTCCAATAATCTATTTTTTAGAGTGATTTTTCTATACATGCCTTCAGTTTTAGTTGCAGTTATTGGAGCCTCCTTTGTCTCTTCTTCTTCCTTATCCTTCTTTGCTTTGTCATCCAATTTATTTGATTCATATTCAATATGTCTGTTAGGAATTCTTTGAACATCTTCATCTACTTTCACATTCACACTTTTGTTAGGGTTAGAAGGTAGATATCTAACAGGTTAAATGCAGATTTTATCAATAAACCGAGAAATAAAACACACAGAGAATTTAACATGGTTCACCTAATATGGGCTATATCCACCAAACCGCAGTCATCCAATGATTTTATTATCCAGTGCAAAACATATTAAAATATCATGAGTAATGCCATAATATAACTCTCCATCCTAACCGCTTATAACAAGCTTTTAAAAGCTTTCAAAAATTAGGGTTTACAAAGTCGGTTTTTTTCTTTTTCGGTGACAAAGCGAAAAAAGGTGAAAAAACAAATTTATCAGAGGTTGCTGCCTCCACACCCCCACTTTTTGGGGAATTCCACCCTTGAACCCTCACCCAGGGCCTGGCCTGGCCCCAAACCTTGGCAAGGATACATGAAGAGTGTGCAGTACTAAAAAGTGTACAGTATAGCATGATCAGTCACCACATACCAAAAATCTCCCACTTGGAGACTGATCAGGCTCCACACCATCACAATCTCCCACTTGGAGACTGATCTTGGATGAGATCGCTGCACTTACAGCTCCCACTGGAAATAAGCACCTTGGACCTTGTTGATCTATTATACTTTTAACCATGAAGACCAACTGAAGTTGAAGAGGAGCTCAACTTCTCCCTTGTCACTTCCAATGTAAATATATCCGCTAGATTGTCATCTTTATGTATCTTTTCCAGCTTTACCTATCCATCCTCCAATACTGACCGAATGAAATGATATCTCAGTTTTATGTGTTTGGATTTAGAGTACAAGGCAGAATTCTTTGCAAGATGTATAGCACTTTGGTTGTTTGTAAACAAGTGATTTTCAGCCTATGTTTTTCCAAACTCTTCCAAGAAAACTTGCAACCATATCATCTCCTTTGTTGCCTCTATTGTAGCAACATACTCTGCCTCTGTGGTGGATAAAGCAACCACCTTTTGCAACCGAGAAATCCAACTCACTATTGTCCCACCAACTATAAATACATAACATGTGGTACTCCACCTGGTATCTATATCCCCTACCAAATATGAGTCAACATAGCCTTTTAAATCTGTATTAGAGCCCCCAAAACATAAACATTTATTGGATGCACCTCTCAAGTACTTGAGAATCCATTTTATCGCATTCCAATGCTCAACTCTAGGATGACTCATATACCTGCTAAAAAATCCTACAACATGTGTAATATATGGTCTCGTACAGACCATGGCATACATTAAACTGCCTACAACTAAAGCATATGGTACCTTGGACATTTTTTCTTCCTCCTCTTGTGTCTTTGGACACATATCCTTAGTCAATTTTACATGACTGGGCAAAGGTGTGCTGACAACTTTTGCATTCTCCATATGAAATCTCTGCAACAACTTTTCAACATAATTAGCCTGAGATAGAAACAATTTTCTATTTTTTCCTATCTCTTGTAATCTTCATACCAAGGATTTATTTTTTTGCCCCCAAATCCTTCATAACAAATGAATTTTCTAACTATTGTTTTAACTTCTTTATGTGATCCATGTTAGACCCTGCTACAAGCATATCATCAACATATAAACATAAAATAATGTAGCTATCTTCAACTAACCTCTTAAAGTAAACACAATGATTTGAATTACACCTGTTGTAGCCTTGCTCAGCCATAAAACTAACAAATTTAATATACCATTGTCGAGGTACTTGCTTCAAGCCATATAAACTTTTCTTCAATCTGCAGAATAGTTTCTCCTTACCTTTGACCTCAAATCCTAGTGGTTGTTCCATATAGATTTCCTCTTCCAGATCACCATGGAGAAATGCGGTTTTAACATCAATTTTTTCTAAATGCAAA
Source organism: Sequoiadendron giganteum (assembly GCA_007115665.2). Lineage (NCBI taxonomy): Eukaryota > Viridiplantae > Streptophyta > Pinopsida > Cupressales > Cupressaceae > Sequoiadendron > Sequoiadendron giganteum. Next base: position 168,080,907 of record CM021100.1, on the reverse strand, counting down.
TCTTCAAGAGACACAATACTTAAAACAATACGAATAGAAGTCATTTTAACAATTGGAGAAAAGATTTCATCAAAATCAATACCCTTTTTCTGTGCAAATCCCTTTACAACTAATCTGGCTTTAAATATTTTCTTACCTCCATCCTCCTCTTTCAACCTGTAAACCCATTTGTTTGGTAAAGCCTTTTTACTTGCAAGCAACTTGCATAATTCTCAAGTCTGATTTTTAAGCAAGGAGTCCATTTCTTCTTCCATTCCATGCTCCCATTGAACCTTCGTATCTGGTGGGGAGTGCTATCTCTCAAGAGCGCATTTTATCTTTCTAAGACCTAATCTTTGGCCTCCCTAGGGTATGCTTCTCTACCCTACTCATGGATCACTCCTAGGACCCATTTTCCCTTATAGTACTCTCCACCAACTTCAAACATTCACCTTTGCTCTCAAATCACCATGAGCTCTCGTGGGCTCAATTTTGCTACAAAGTTCCCAAACCATTCTTGGGACTAGGAATAGATCTTCCTACTACTTCTTGTTTGGTTTTTCTCCATTATGATCCATCTTGGTGGATCCCTTCTTCATTTGGCTATTGAATTCAAGAAACTTAGTTTTTAGGCCTTGTAGCCTTTTTAGACAATTAGGCCTCCAAAACCGATGTTCTTGGAATAACGCCTAAACTTCCTTAACAAACCCCCAAAATATTTAGGGATTCCTTCTCTAGACCTCCTAGGCTCAAATATTTTCTAGGGTTTAGACCTCCTTAGTGTCTTTACATAGGCCTTTCACCAAACCCCCCTATTGTTAAGGGTTTCTAGGATTTACGACCTTGTCTGACCTCTTTCACTTCTTTGAATGCCTTAATGGTCTCCTCTACACTTCTCCTTGCATACACATGTCCAAGACACATGCCCCTACACCCCTACACCATGGATTGGCACAAACCAATCCATTTAGCAAGTCTTCTTGCTGTTGTTCTGTCCAAGCACCTAGTCAAAATGCCCCTGCACTCGCTTAGAGCTTGATGGTTACATCAACTCCCCTGCACACAAAGACTCCAAAAGCTATATTTACACTATGTACATAGTCCCCTACTTGATTCCAAGTGGCCATGGAATATTTTCCATGGGAATTCAAGTGGGGATCATTGTTTACAAAACTGTCCCTGAACCGGGCAGTGAAATCAAGAACCAAAAGAATTTGCAAAACCTTAACCAGTCGAACTAAATGACTAAACCAATGTTGCACAAGGTAGGAACAGGTCACAAATGAAAGACTCAAAGCATAATTTTAGTCCTTTCAATCTGTAAATTGATTGGATGAAGGCTCTGTCATAGAAATCCAAACAAACTTGCTCTTTTCCAAGTCACAATCTCTTCTTCCCAAATCTCAGTCCATACAATAGCTTCCCTACATGTCATATTAGGGTTTTTCTAACCTTATATACCTTATTCCCACATATTAGGACCCTTAGGTCAGGCTTAGAACATCATTAATGCCATTTTCAAACTTTTAGGACAAATTGCCAAGACAACATTGTCAAGATTTGCCTAATCTCCTCATTAAGACTTCCCCAAACCTCAAGGCTCTAAACTAACCTAAATTTGCCACAACACACACATCAATTCAACCTTGAGAATTTATAACCTAGTCCTTATTACCTTTATGGTTGGCTAGAACCACCTACAAGCCAAAATTTGCAAAGATCTCTCCAAAAGACCTTAAGGTGCTCCTGCACCATTCTCCCCCTGCAACAAAGAAGTTAAGGAACATGTGGTGTTAAGAACTTCTCATTGATACCATGCTTCTTGAAATCTCTCTTTTCTATCCAAGTAGCCTCTGACTCTGGTTGGTGTCTCCACTTCACTAGGTGCTCCATGTATGTCTTGTGCCTAGTCTTCTTCTTCACCCTTCAATCCAGAATCTTGTCAACATGTGGTCTGATCGGATTAGGTACCTTGATTCCTTCCACATCCTTACTCACCTCAACACTATACTATTCTTCATCCATTTCTGTTCCTTTATACTTCACCAAGTCCTTCACATTGAAGATAGGCGAAATGGACATCTCCTTGGGTAACTCCACCTTGTATGCATTTGATCTATACTTAGCCAACACTTTACATGGCCCTATCCTTTTCATCTGCAGCTTACTTGATATGCCTTTCTGTAGTCTTTCCTTGTTCAACTATACCATCACCAAATCACCTATTTCAAATTGTAGATCTCTCTTCCCTTCATCTCTTTTAGCCTTCAACTTTTGGTTAGCCTCCATTAATGTCTTCTTTACCTACTCATGAACCTCTCTCATTGACTGAGAAAAATCATCAACATGTCCACTAAGTCCTTCATAACCTTTTAGGTCTCTCAGCTCAAGTACACCTCTTGGATGTAACCCATATACAATTTCAAATGGACTCTTACCAGTAGACCTGTTTGTGCTATCATTATAGACAAATTCTTCCTGTGAAATGACTTGTTCCCATCCTTGTCCATACTCCTTAGTTAGACACCTCAACAAGTTACCAAGTACCCTATTTATCACCTCTGTTTTTCCATCCGTTTGAGGATGATATGTTGAACTATGAGATAAGTTGGTTCCTAACCTCCTCCAAAGAGTTTTCCAAAAATGTCCCTTAAACTTCACATCTTTGTCTGCAACTATGCTCTTTGGCAACCCATTTATCCTTACTACCTCCTTGAAGAATAGGTGTGCAATCTGACTTGCATCATGTGTTGTTTTGCATGGGATGAAATGGCTCATCTTGCTGAATCCGTCCACTACCACAAACACACTGTCAAAACCAATCGATCTCCTAGGTAGTCCTACTATGAAGTCCATGATTATGCATTCCCATGGTCTATTTGGGATGGGTAATGGCTGATAAAGACCTGCATTTGTTGATGTTCCCTTTGCCTTTTGACACACTCCACATTGCTCCACATACCTTCTTACATCTCTTTGCATCTTAGGCCACCAATAGAACCTCTCCACTAAGTCTAGGGTCTTGTTCAATCCAAAGTGTTCACTCAAACTGCCATTGTGATTTTCTTGGATAAGATTCTCCCTCACGGAACCTCTTGGAACACATAATTGTTTCCCTCTAAACAATAGACCATTCTGCAAAGTATAATCTGCATATTCACTATGAAAATGGTTTTCAAAATTAGTACATACCTTGTAGATCATTGAGAAATCATAATCTCCTTCATATAGTTCTTTGAATCCATCAACCCCTGTGCTCTGTAGCCGTATCTCTTGAATGGTAAGAAATCTCCTACTAAGGGCATCTGCAACCTTGTTGTTAACCCCTTTCTTGTGCTTGATAGTAAAGGTGTATGATTGCAAAAACTCCATCCATTTGATGTGCCTCAAACTGAGCTTCTCTTGAGTATTGATGTAGCTTAAGGCCTGATTGTCGGTGTATACCACAAATTCTTTAGGCAATAGGTAGTGCCTCCACTTTTTAAGAGCTTGTACTAAAGCATACAACTCTAATTCATAGGATGAGTACCTAGACTTTGCTTCATTTATCCTTTCACTAAAGAATGCCACTCGCCTGCCTTCTTGGCTTAGGACTGCACCCACTGCTATGTTGCTTGCATCACATTCTACTATGAATGGTTTTTCAAAACTTGGTAAAACTAGGATTGGTTGGGTAGCTATCTCCCTCTTCAATATTTCAAATCCTTCATTGGCTTCTTTGGTCCACACAAACTTTGTTTTCAGTCCCCCTTTGATGGTGTCAAGGACCGGTGCACAGATTTCACTAAACCTTCTAACAAACTTCCTATAGAATTGAGCTAATCCATGGAAACTCCTAACTTCAATCCCTGTCTTGGGAGTAGGCCAACTGAGAATGGCTTCAACCTTGCTCTTGTCCATCTTCAATTTCCCTTGAGATACTGCAAATCCTAGGTAGACTAGCTCTTGCTTCATAAACTCACTCTTCTCAAGATTTATGGTGAGCTTCTCCTCTTGAAGTTTCTACAACACAAGTTCTAGGTGCTTCATATTTTATTCTTTTGTTTTGCTAAAGATGAGGATATCATCTAAGTAGACTACCACAAAGACTCATATATAGTCCTTCAAGACCTTATTTATCACCCTCATAAAAGTGCTAGGTGCATTTGTAAGCCCGAACGGCATTACTAACCACTCATATAACCCCTCTATGGTTTTAAAAGCTGATTTCCATTCATCTCCCTCTTTCATCCTAATCTGATAGTAGCCACTATTCAAATCAATCTTCGAGTAGTACTTAGCACCCCCTAAACAGTCCATTAAGTCTTCTATCCTAGGAATAGGAAACCTATATCTAATGGTTATCCTATTTATGGCCCTAAAATCAGTACACATTCTCCACTTATCTCCCTTCTTAGGTGCCAACACCACTAGAACAACACATGGGCTTATGCTTTTTCTGATCAACCCTTGGTCCAAAAGCTCCTGAACTTGCCTTGCTATCTCCTTGTTCTGCTCCGATGTCATCTTGTATGTAGCCTTGTTAGGAAATTTTTCTCCTGGCACAAAGTCTATTTGATGGTTGATTGCCCTCTTAGGTGGTAGCGTAGCTCGTGTGCCTTCACAAATAATATCCCTAAACTATTCCAATAGTTGCTTCACTTCTGCTGTCATAGGTAGCCAACTAGATGACTCCTCCTCCTTTGGCTTCAACATGATTGCATAGACAACTCCTTCCTCCTTCATGTCTTTTAGGAATTCCTTTCCACTCATCAAAAGTGCACTAGATTTTGCCTTCTCCACTATGCCTTCTTCTATCAAAGACTGGATTTTGTAACTCACTCCATCCTTCTTGAATGAATACTTGTTCTCCTTGCCATGGTGTACTACCTCCCTGTCATATTGCCATGGTCTACCAAGCAACAGATGGCATGCATCCATTGGTAACACATCACATAGTATCCTATCTTGATACTTCCCTATAGCAAACACAACCCATACTTGTTCATTGACCAATATATTCTACCCCTTATTCAACCAAGTAACCTTGTAAGGACACACATGGGGTATCTTGATGAGGCTCAACCTCTGTACTACCTCCTCTGATATGACATTATCAGTAGAACCTAATTCAATGATGACCTTGCAGACCTTACCTAGTATCTTGCACTTGACTCTAAAAAGAGCTCTCCTCTGTTTGTGTTCATCCTCAGTAGGTGCTTTGATCAAGATCCTTCTCAACATGAAACTCTCTCCTTTCTTTGAATCTAAACTCACCTCTGAGTGCTTGGAACAGTCCTCTTCTTGGACGTAAGTAATCTTCTTCTCACCTTGTGAAGATGTTGGCTTGTCAGGACACCTATAAGCCGGATGACCCAACTGTCCACAATTGTAACACTACATGGAAGCAAAATGAGAACTTCTCACAAATCCTCTTGATCTGCCTCTTCCACCATTGATAGAGCTTCTACCTCTGTATCCCCCTCTACTATTTGTCTCCTGGAATTTTTCACCCACCTTAGAATCTCCTTGGCTTCTATTCTCATTGCTCCTTCCACCAAAACCTCCTATATGTCGACCTCTAAGGTCTATGCCTCTTCCTTTACCCTTGGTATTAGAATCTTGTTTCTTTTTCAGTTTCTCTTCCACTTTAATAGCCATCTGATAGCAGCTATGGAGGGTAGTAAGTGTGAAGACACTCAACTCCTCTTGTATGTTCCATCTAAGGCCGTTCAGATACCTAGCAACCTTAATGCTTTCAATTTCTTGCACTCTAGACCTAAGGCTTAGCTTTTGGAACTCTTCTATGTAGGCAGCTACATCTAGTTCTCTTTGTCTAAGATTTTGCCTCTTCTTATGCAATTGGATGTCATAGTCCTTAGGTGGATAGTTTTTCTTTACTTTAGCCACCATTGTTTTCCAATTTCCTATCGGCTTCTTGCCTTCCTTCTCTCTTTCTTCTTGCAAGAACTTCCACCAAGTTAATGCTTTTCCTCTTAACCTTGATTTGGATATCTTCACCTTTTGTGCCTCTGTAATCCCATCACATTCAAAGTGATTTTCCATTGCCTCAATCCATTCCATAACTAACTCTGCATCCATTCTTCCTGTGAAAACATGGATGCCTTCTAGTGCCTTGCCACTTAATGCCTTCAATGCTTTGAGGAATGGTTCCTTTGCTAATGGAGGGTCAGGTTCTATTTCTATGTCTTCCTCAACTTGGTTCTTACCCTTGTCTTTGTCCCCTGCTAGCTGCACTTTCATCTTGCTTGTCGACTTTGCAACCTCTTCGAGTTTTTTCTTCATCTCCTCCACAAATTCTTCAAGTCATCTATTCTTTTCTTGTTGCTTTTTCAAATCTCTAGCTAGCCCTGCATTAGTCACCATGGTTCTTTCTCCTATGGATTCACTTCTCTCTGACATTCACTTCTCAATTCCCAAGCCTTTTTTTATGGCTCTGATACCAATTTGGTGGGGAGTGCTATCTCTCAGGAGCACATTTTCTCTTTCTAAGACCTAATATTTGGCCTCCCTAGGGTATGCTTCTCTACCCTACTCAGGGATCACTCCTAGGACCCCTGTTCCCTTATAGTACTCTCCACCAACTTCAAACATTCACCTTTGCTCTCAAATCACCATGAGCTCCCGTGGGCTCAATTTTGCTACAAAGTTCCCAAACCATTCTTGGGACTAGGAATAGATCTTCCTACTACTCCTTGTTTGGTTTTTATCCATTCTGATCCATCTTGGTGGATCCCTTCTTCATTTGGCTATCAAATTCAAGAAACTTAGTTTTTAGGCCTTGTAGCCTTTTTGGACAATTAGGCCTCCAAAACCCGGTGTTGTGGGAATAACACCTAAAATTCCTTAACAAACCCCCAAAATATTTAGGGATTCCTTCTCTAGACCTCCTAGGCTCCAATATTTTCTAGGGTTTAGACCTCCTTGGTGTCTGTACATAGGCCTTTCACCAAACCCCCCCTATTGTTAAGGGTTTCTAGGGTTTATGACCCTGTCTGACCTCTTTCACTTCTTTGAATGCCTTAATGGTCTCCTTTGCACTTCTCCTTGCATACACATGTCCAAGACACATGCCCCTACACCCCTACACCATGGATTGGCACAAACCAATCCATTTAGCAAGTCTCTTTGCTGCTATTATGTCCAAGCACCTAGCCAGAATGCCCCTGCACTCGCCTAGAGCTTGATGGTTACATCAACTCCCCTACACACAAAGACTCCAAAACCTATATTTACACTATGTACATATTCCCTTACTTGATTCCAAGTGGCCATGGAAGATTTTCCATGGGAATTCAAGTGGGGATCATTGTTTACAAAACTGTCCCTGAACCGGGCAATGAAATCAAGAACCAAAATAATTTGCAAAACCTTAACCAGTCGAACTAAATGACTAAACCAATGCTGTACAAGGCAGGAATAGGTCACAAATGAAAGACTCAAAGCAAAATTTCAATCCTTTCAATCCATTAATTGACTGGATGAAGGCTTTGTCACATAAATCCAAACAAACTTGCTCTTTTCCAAATCACAATCTCTTCTTCCCAAATCTCAGTCCATACAATAGCTTCCCCACATGTCAAATTAGGGTTTTTCTAACCTTATATACCTTATTCCCACATGTTAGGACCCTTATGTTAGGCTTAGAACATCATTAATGCCATTTTCAAACTTTTAGGACAAATTGCCAAGACAACATTGTCAAGATTTGCCTAATATCCTCATTAAGACTTCCCCAAACCTCAAGGCTCTAAACTAGCCTAAATTTTCCACAACAAACACATCAATTAAACCTTGGGACTTTATAACCTAGTCCTTATTACCTTGGTGGTTGGCTAGAACCACCTACAAGCCAAAATTTGCAAAGATCTCTCCAAAAGACCTTAAGGTGCTCCTGCACCAATATCCACCTGCAACTTCATGATAGCATTTGGGTTCACCAACATCAGTTAATAAAATAGAATACAAAGAGGGAGAAAATATTTTTGGAGGTTTTCTTATCCTTGAAGATCGGCTAACATTCATTGGAGTTTGTGGTATTTCTTGTTGTTGTTGTTGCAGAGCATGAGGAACCACTGGAACATTGTTGTTTGTAATATCATCTAGCACTGCATAATCCTTTTCTTTCTTCTCATACTTCTGCAATAGATCTTTGTATAACACTTTCTCATTGAATATGACCTCCTTGTTCTCACAATTTTCTTATTTTCAAAATCCCAAAGCCTATAACCAAATTCATCAATGCCATATCCAACAAATATACATTTATTTGATTCTGCATCAAGCTTGGTTCTATTTTCAGAATCTACATTTTCAAATGCTTCACAACCGAAGGTTTTGAGAAAAGAATAACTCGCCTTCTTACCTATCCATGCTTCCTCTAGAATACCACAAACCAAAGGATTATATGGACCTCTATTAATTAAATAAATAGCAGTGTTTACAGTCTTTGCCCACATGTTTAAAGGTAGCCCAGCATGCAATCTCATAGTTTGTGCACGCTCCATTATTGTTCTATTCATGCGCTCAGCCACTCCATTTTCCTATGGACTCCTTGGAACCATTTTTTTCCTATGAATACCATTAGAGGAATAATAATCTTCAAACTCTTTTCTACAATACTCACCACCATTATCAGATCTGAGACATTTTAACTTTTTACCCATCTCATTCTCAACCAAGCTTCTCAATTTTTAAAAACTTTCAAATACATCAAATTTTTGCCTAAGGAAATAAATCCATACCTTCCTAGTTGCATCATCAATGAATGCAACATAATACTAAGATCCACCAAGACAAGATACCTAAGCTGGTCCCCATACATTTGTATGCACAAGCTCCAATTTCTCATGTTTCCCATCTTTGAGAAAACTAACTCTCTTTTGTTTCCCATAAACATAACTTTCATAGAAATCCATATTAACACATTTTAGACCTGGTAAAACATTCTTTGAATGAATTAATTTCATAAATTTTGCACTCATATGCCCAATTCTATTATTCCATAGTGCTAATTCAAAATCCATAGCAACTATCTGGTTTTCTGCCCGCTAAACTGCAGCAATTGTTCTTGAACATTGATTTTCATCTGCAATAGCTAAAGTAGAAGGAACAGTATGACCTATACAAATATATAAGGTGCTTAATTTCACACCTTTTGCTACCACTAAGACACCTTTTGTAACCTTCCAATTTTTATCACTAAATGTCACAACACAACCTTCATCATTTAGTTGCCCTGCTGAAATTAAATTTCTTCTTAACTTTGGAACATGCCTTACCTCATGTAGTAGCCAATGATTCCCATTTTGCAACTTAATCTTGATTCTTCCCTTTCCAACAATCTGATAGGGTTCATTATCTCCGAAATAAACCATCCCAAAATCCCCTTGGACATAATCAAGAAAATAATTTCTATGGGTTGTAGCATGAAATGAAGCCCCTGAATCTAACACCCAAGAATCATCAATATTGTCAAGGGAAAGAATCAAAGCATCCTCATCAAATTTATTACTTACCACATTTGCCTCTTTATTTCCTTCCTTTTTGTCTCCTTTATTTTTTCAAGACCAACAATCTTTCTTTAAATGACCTAACTTACCACAGTACCAACAATCCCTCTTGTCTCTAGATTGGGACCTTTTGTCCCTTGATTTTCCTCGTGATTTCCCACGACTTCCAGAATTGTTTCCTCTCTCCTTTGTTCTACCCCTACTTTCTACATTCAAAACACTGCCTGATGTGGATGTTCCACTTGAGCTTTTCCTACGAATTTCCTCACTCAAAATAACACCAATAACATCATCAAATTTCAATGTATTTGAACCATAAATAGAATTGCTAACAGCCATTCCATTACCAAGCTATTCCAGCTTTCAGGCAAAGAACACAGAACCAAAAGAGCCCTAACTTCTTCATCAAAGTTTACATTTACATAATTTAATTGACTAGTAACCGTATTAAACTCATTTAAATGATCAGTAACTGACCCACCTTCTATCATTTTCATATTAAATAACTGCTTCATAAGAAATACCTTATTCGAAGTGGAAGGCTTTTCATATAACTTTGCTAGGGTTTCAATCAACTCTTGAGTTGTCTTTTCTTTTGTAATATTGAATGCCATCAATTGTGCCACGCATAAATGAATACTACCAAGTGCCTTTTTTGTCCAAAATATCCCAGTCCTCATCAGACATTATTGAGGGTTTCTTGGTTTTCCCTTCCAATGGCCACCATAAATCCTTCTGATAGAGGTAGTCCTCCATCTGCATCTTCCATAACTGATATTTTTTCCCATTGAACTTCTCAACCTTCAGCTTACCCTCGTTTTCCATTGCTCCCACTCAACTGTGAGACCTTCCTACAGAGGATAACTAAAAACAACTTGGCTCTGGTACCACTTTTTAGGGTTAGAAGGCAAATATCTAACAAGTTAAATGCAGATTTTATCAATAAACCGAGAAATAAAACACATAGAGAATATAACACAGAGAATTTACGTGGTTCACCCAATATGGGCTACATCCACCAAATGGCAACCATCCAATTATTTTATTATCTAGTGCAAAACATATTACAATATCGTGAATAATGTCATACTACAACTCTCCATCCTAATCGCTTATAAAAAGCTTTTATATAACACAAAGAATTTACGTGGTTCACCCAATATGGGCTACATCCACCAAACGGCAGCCATCCAATTATTTTATTATCCAGTGCAAAACATATTACAATATCATGAATAATGTCATACTACAACTCTCCATCCTAATCGCTTATAAAAAGCTTTTAGAAGCTTCTAGAAATTAGGGTTTACAAAGTCAGCTTTTTTCTTTTTCGGTGACAAAGTGAAAAAAAAAATCTCAGGGGCTACTACCCCCAAACCCTCGCTCAGGGCCCAGCCCATCCCTAGACCTTGGCAAGGAAACATGAAGAGTGTACAGTACTAAAAATTGTACAGTATAGCATGATCATTTGCCACATACCAACAACTTTCAACCATCTTGTTCAGTCTCTTGTTGTAACACCAGTACACTTTTATTTTTGTAGAGTAAGCCAAGAATATACCTTCATCAACTTTGCTATCAAACTTTCCAAGATTTTCCTCATCTTTCTAGATGTAGCACTTTCTTCCAAAAATCTTGAAGTATTTTATTGTGGGAGCTCTTCCATGCCATAACTCATATGATGTCTTTCCATACTTCCTCTGGAATAGTACTCTATTTAGAGTGTATACTGTTGTGTGTATTGCTTCTCTCCAATAGACCTATGGTAAACCTACTTCCATGATCATTGTTCTAGCTGCTTCTTAAATTGTCTGGTTCATTCTTTCCACTACAACATTCTATTAAGGTGTCCTGGGGGTAGATAGCTATCTCTGTATTCCATGCTTTTCATAGTATTTGTTGAAATCATCAGAAGTAAACTCTCCTCCTCTATCAGATCTTAAACACTTGGTTCTCCTATTAGTTTCATTCTCAACTCTTGCTTTGAAAATCTTGAATTTTTCCAATGCATCTTATTTTTCTCTAAAAAATGCAACCCAGGTAAATCTAGAATGATCATCTATTAAAAGCATGAAATACCTCTCACCTTGTAAGCTTCTTGTTTTGGTTGTACCACAAAGGTCAGTGTGTACAAGGTCCAATAGTCTGGTAGATGAAAATTATTTTCTCTGGAATGTTTCTCTGGTCTGCTTTCCTTCTTGACATCCTTTGCAAAAAGTACTGTCTAGTTTGGTCAGTCTTGGAAAATTTCTAACTGCTCTTGATGAACTTATCCTTACCAAATTATCAAAGTTAATGTGACACATCCTCCGATGCTAGAGCCAACTGTCATTGGATTGAGATATCAAGCATCTTTTTGTAGCTCCTTCTAGTTGATACATATTTCCACTTGTTCTTTTTCCAACTGCAATAACATTTCTAGATTTCTTTCAGATCTCACAACCATCATCCTGAAACACCACATTGTATTATGATATAATCCCCTCACATAATAAAGATTGTCAGTGTTATTTTTTCCATCAAAAGTAATAGAACCAATTCCAAATATCTGTGTTGTTTTATCATCTCCAAATCTAATAGAACCTCCATCATATTTCTCAAGCTTCACAAACTTACTTTTGTCACCGGTAAAATGATTCGAGCATCCACTATCAATCAACCATTCATCTCTATTTCTCTTAACAAATAATAGAGTCTCGATGTTATCATCAGATTTCAGAAAAATATTAGAGATATCAAACCTAGGTTCATCCTTTTCAACCAAAAACAAACAATCTTCATGATCTAATTCATCATCTGAAATGCCAACATTCTCATTGACATAATAGGCCTTCTTATTGATATTTTTGAACTTTTGTCTCGTTCCTTTCTCTGGACACTTAGTTGCTAAATGACCAATCTTTCCACATCTAAAAAATTTAAGAGGTAACATACCTTTGTACTTGTCAGTACCTTTCTTCAATTTCTTTGTGAATTTTGCTTCCAACTCTTCAGAACTATTAGTATCTGGATCATCTTTTGTTTTGGAGGCTTTGAAGGCAGTTTCAGTTTTCTCCTTTTCTTTTCCAAATTTTCTCATCTCAAATGCAGTCAAGGTGCCAAATAGCTACTCTTTGGTCAATTTCTTCATATCATAAACTTCTTTTATAGCTGAGATCTTGTCATTGTAGCTCTCTAATAGGGTCATGTAAATCTTCTCCATTACATCTTCATCTGTTAGAATACCTCCTTGATTTTTAACTTCATTTACTACACTGTCAACCCTTTGAAAGTAGCTTGCTATATCCTCATGTTCTCATATTTGTGCTTAGCTATCACCTTATTTGATAATTTGACTCTATCATTTCCTTCATAGATTTCTTTCAACTTTTCCCAACTTCATAAGTGGTGCCAAATGAAATAACTTTTGTTAGCTCAGTCTTAGATAAACCACTAAAGATTGCATACCTTGCCTTTTCATTCTCCTCATAGGCTGAAATCTCATCTGCAATAGAAACACCTTTTTTCGGCTCAACATATTTCCAAGTTTTGTAGCCAAGAGAGATCAAGTAACCTCTCATTTTCACTTTCCATAAATTATAGTCAGATCCATCAAACATAGGAATTGTCAATTTGTGTGCCATTGAATCTACCCCAAGTGGTTGAGCTCTTCTTCAAGGAACCAAAGCTCTGATACCAATTGTTGAACAGTCTGAAGAACTGAGAGGGGGGTGAATCAGTTATTATTAAACATTTTTCTTTACTTTAATTAATCTAGAGAAAACTTAAATCAATTAAATATTAATGAACATGAAAGCACACAACACTATACACAAGGAACACGAGAATTTATGTGGAAACCCAAGAAGGGAAAAACCATACAAAATGCTAATTCTCAATTATAAAGCACTGGTTAAGGTTACACCGGTTAAGGTGATTTTTACAAGGGCTAACTACCAAGTTGCTCACTGTAGGGTGTCTCACTACCGGTTGGGCTCACTACTCGACCATTATAGCCAAAGATACAAAATGGCTCACTACAAAAAGAGAAAAGCTCACTTCCAAAAGAGAGAGGCTCACTGACTATAGAAAATGGCTCGCTGCCAGAATAATGATGAAAAGGAATCCACCACTAAAAATAATTATCACCAAAAATGACACCAGATAGAATCTCATTGTTTTTTGTCTCCATTCATACACTTTTGCACACTTCACAATGTCGAGATATTCAAATTCGGATTCATCATGCTTGCCTTAATAAAAAAAAAGCATCTTATACTTATACTATTCCATGCTTCCATAATCTCTCAAGTTGGCCAAACACAAATTGAAATAGGTCACCACAAAGACATTCCCATGGTTGAGAGGAATGGAACATGGACCACACATAACCTCCTCGCTCAAATCAACATGCTACATGATATCCAGAACCACAAAATAAGATATACACGTTATAATGAAAACATGTGCTAGAGAACGTTAACCAACTACCAGATTAGTTTGGAGCCAAAAGAATGTATCTCATTATGTTACGAAAGGAATGGGACCAAGATAGAAACAAACCAAGATAGATCATTACAGCACAACATCCAGAACCAGGCCAATCTGGATCACCAAAGCACAAAAATAGAACATTGATCACATAACCAAGATATGTTGACATTTATGACAACAAGAAATCAACATCATCTCAACACATTCCAGCATCTCTCACCCTCCCACTTGCAATGGAATATTCCTCCATTTGCACTCCTCCAAAATGGGAAATATCTTGTTCGACTTCCTATTTTTTAAGAAGCGTGCTTCTCCAAATAAATGAGTCATTTATTAAAATCATTGACCCTTGTCAACTTGCATTCTCATCCATTGATGGGAATCCTTAATCCATGCTATCTCCTCTCATTTATTTTCATCCATTGATTGAGCAATTCAATCTTGACTATTGATTCAGCCATTTCCCCTATACATAGTTCTTGGCTCTATGAGAAAGGGATCCACTTTCATTTAGAGTAACTAGACTATACTAAATTTTAGAGCATTATCCATTAGAATTTTAGCATTTAGCATCCATTTTAGCTTAGCTTTACATCCGTTTTAGTTTATCTTGTATCCATTTTCATCAATCTTCATCAATGGAATCTATTTGAAAGCTTGTTTGAATCTAGGGATTGGGAAAGGGTTGACATTCCACATCAATGCAATACCAATCCCCCAATGGGATGAGGTTTGAGGCATTAGATTAGTTTCCATGATGCATTTCTAGTTACTTTATGTTTAATGGTTTCTTTGTTTGATGTTTTCAAGAATTTCATTGGGAGCTTGACTTAACTAGTTATATCTTGTTTAATTTATTGTGGATCAACCATGTTTATATTAGGTTAATTTCTTGTGGAAAAGGTGAGGGTTTCACCTTCAGTAGATGGTCATGGCTTTTGGGTACCCAAGGGAGCTCTTTCTTCTGAATAAAAGTTACCTACAAAGAAAACTATGTTATGGCACTAGAGACTTGGCCACATTGGAGAAAAGGGTATAAGGACCTTGAAAATAAGAACCTTGTTGAATTTTTGTCTAATTTTAATCTTGAATTCGATTTATGTGAGCATTTCATTTATGAAAAACAAAACCACGTTCATTTTTACTCGAGTTCTCATAAATCTTGTGGTGTATTGGATCATATTCATTTGGATGTGTTTGGTCCTATAGATGTTCCTTTGATTGGTAAATCTGCATATTATGTTTCATTTATTGATTATTATAGTAGAAGGACATGGGTATATTTTCTAAAGTGTAAATATAAAGAAAATAAAATGTTTGAGGACTGATAATGGCGGTGAATTTTTCTCTAATGATTTTGATAGATTCTATAAATACTGTGGTATTTATAGACAAAAGACAACTCCATATTCTCCAGAGTAGAATGGAGTTGTAGAAAGAATGAAAAAGACATTGATGGAGAAGGCTAGGAGTATGTTGAGTGGTGCTAGCCTATAACAAAGGTTTTGGGTTGAAGCTATTTCCATTTCCTATTACCTAATTAATAGGTCTCCTACATCAGATCTTGTTGATAAGATGCCTATAGATGTATGGTCAAGTTGCAAGCCTTCATTGAGACATCTTAGAGTTTTTTGGTTGTGATGCATATGCACATGTGCCAAAGGAGAAGCAAACAAAGTTGGGTAACAAGGTTGTTAAATGTATCTTCATTGAATATAGTTATGGTGTGAAAGGATAAAAGCTTTAGAATCTTATTACACAAAATTTAATATATAGTAGAAGTGTTCTTTTTAGAGAAACTACGCCTTCTTCTATTACATGGCAGCCAAAACAAAGTAAACGGGAAGATGTGATTCAATTTCCTTCTACACCCGAGAAATTTGAATCGAGGCCCATCGATAGACAAGAATTTGAGGAGAGCTCATCTAGCTCTGAATCTTCAGAAGAGGAGGAAGAACCTCCAACTCAACTTGTTTGTAGGTCTACAAGGAATACACACCACCTAAAAGGTATTCACCTGATGATTGGAGATGTATTTTTGCCTTGAATACTAACATGGATGAACCCAAATCTGTGGAAGAGGTATTAGGTATGAATGATGCAAAATCCTAGAAGATTGTTATGGATGAAGAAATTGAATGTTTGAAAAATAATAATACATGGTATTTTGTACCATTTCCTAAAGGACGGAAACCTGTTGGTTGCAAATGGGTGTTCAAGAAAAAGATTAGTTCATATGGAGGTATTGAGAAGTAAAAAGAAAGGTTGGTTGCAAAAGGTTACTCTCAAGTTGAGGGTGTTGATTATGGTGAGATATTTTCCCCTATTGCAAAAATCGCATCCATTAGATTTTTTATTTTTATTGCTACTTCTTATGATTTAGAGGTTGAGCAAACAGATTTGAAAATTTATTTCCTTCATGGTGACTTGGAGGAGGATATTTATACGACACAACCAAAGCACTATGTGGTGAGAGGTAAAAGTAAGTTGGTTTACAAATTGAAGAAATATTTGTATGGATTAAAGTAGTCCTAGGATGTGGTACCAAAAATTTGATACATATGTGTTGAGTTTGGGATTTGAGCATTCTAAATCAGATCATTGTGTTTATTACAAAATTGATGGTGATGATTTCTTGTTTATTGCATTATATATTGATGATATGCTATTTATTGGTAAGGGGAAAGGTATTATTTCAAAACTGAAATATCAACTTGTTAAATTTGAAATGAAATACCTTGGTGCAGCTAGACACATTCTTGGGATCGAAATTAAAAGAGATAGAGTGAAAAGAAAGCTATGGCTTGGCCAAAGTAAGTATGTCAATTCAATTTTATAGAGATTTAACATGCATGATTGTAGACCATTGTGTGTCCCCTTTTCTATTGGAACAAATTTATCTATTTCAAATTGTCCAACATCTCCATCAAAGATGGAAGACATGAGCAGAGTTCCTTACCGAAGTGTAGTTGGAAGTTTTATGTATGCTATGGTTTGTACTAGACCAGACATTGCCCAAGCAGTGGGAGTTATTTCCAAATATATGTCTAATCCTGGTAGAGTTCATTAGGATGTAGTTAAAAGAGTGTTAAGATATTTATGCAATACCTCAGAGTATTCCTTGTGTTATCATAGTAATTTTACTAAAGATAGTATTTCCCTTGATATTTATGGTTATGTGGATTTAGACTAGCCAGGTGATATTGATAGCAAATGATCCACCAATGCTGATGTGTTTACATTATTTGGTGGTGCAATTCACTGGATGAGTAAGCGATAGGTTGTGGTTTCTTTGTCCACTACTATTGCAGAGTATATGGAAGCTACTCATGCTTGTAAAGAAGCCATCTGGTTTAAGAGGATTTGTTCAGACATTGGAATAAACTAAGGTTCAATGACGATTTATTGTGATAGTCAGAATGTGATATTTCTAGCCAAGAACTCAACATTTCATGCCAAGACCAAGCATATTGATGTACAATATCATTTTGTTCAAGATATGGTCGAAGATGACAGGATGAAGCTGGTTAAGGTAGAGACTTTGATGAATTTTGTTGATTCCTTAACAAAGCCTATGAGCACAAAGAAGTTCAGATGGTCTTTACACCTATAGGTGTAATACACAATGGTAGCACATGGTTGAGGGGAGGAGTGGGATGCGTGTAAAGAATTTTTTGTTCTTTTTTCAAAAAACTCCTAAAATTTTTGACATATAATAAATAAATATATATTCTAAATCTAGACCGTTAATTATTAGGTTTTAGAACCATTGGTAGATATTTTGTTGGCATGTCTTTCCCTAGAAGGTAACCCTATTTTATGAGGGTGTACCATGATTGTAGATGGTGATGTATTCTAAGAGTCTGATAGTGGTTGTGTTGTCTCTGAATCTTTGGTGGTAATACTCCTATGAGAAGCTTGCTCTACAAGTACATTGTAATATTTGTGATATCTGAATAATATATTGGGTGGCTTTGGAGTGTGGATTTTTCTCACAAAAGGGTTTTCCCCACACAAATCACTATATTATGGTATGCATGATATTTATGTTTATTTATGTTTAAATTTTTGTAACTGTTAGTGTAAAGGTATTAACTTAATTATGTTGATTAAGTTACCTTTATTCCCTTCTTAAGATTTCACGTTAGTTTGCATAAAGTGACATTTAATAATTATATTAATTATTAAATGTTATCCTATTAGGGCTTCTATTAGGGTTTTTTCCTATTAGGGTTTTATTAGGGTTTGCATGATCTCCTTTTTATAAGGATTGATCCCATTGTATTTCATATCAATTCATTCTCTAATTCTCTCTGATATATACATTTTCAGTTTTCAGAGAACCCTTGCTTGTTTGTCTCCATCTCTTCTTTTGTGACAGGTTATTTGCATGCAGGTGATCTTCAAGGTTTGTGGTGTTGTATTTTCTCAACTCCTACATGGTATTAGAGCTCCACACCTGCATCTTCTTGTTCTTGTTGTAAAGATTCTTGGAGCTTCAAGGGTTTGGGGCTTGTTTTCTTGATCTAGGGCACACCTGCAATTTTGAAGCATTTTCAGCTCAAACGGACATCGCGATTGCGTCCGCAGCAGTCCAAAACCCCTAAATCGACTGTTCATTCATCCATTTTGGACAAAGTCGAAATCTGAAGCAAAAATTTTTTATAAAAAACATTTTTTTAATTTTTTTTAAAAACAATTTTTTTGAAAATAAGCCCAGTTGTGCATTTACGATGACAACCATTTGGCTGTCAAATTTAACACAATGTTTTTTGCTGCAACGGCCGTATGGCCATCAAATTTAACCTATCACTGGTTTTTTCCCTCTTTGGAGCTGATTTATTCCAGAGGCTGTAACTTGGGCATACGATATCGTTTTTTGGCAAACGAGATATCGTCAGAAAGCTGGTTTTCTCATCTTTCTAGTGGTGTGGGTCTTATCTTTTTTTTTTTTTTCCGTTGGTGCATTCTATAGCCAGTTGAAGACAAAGGGGCTATTTTCAATCTCAAGCTCATAACTTTTGATCAGTTTCTCCATTTTTCGCAATCTCAGCAGCGTTGGAACCGTATTTTTGAGCTCTTCAGTTTCATCCATGCTTTTTTTTCCAGATTTCACTTTAAGTATCTTTTATTCAGTTATTTGTGTTTTCACACTCTGATGGATTACCTGGACATATTTGCTCTTGGAAACATTTTGTTTGCATGGGATGCTTCATTTTTGGCTGTTCTTCATGTATTTCCAGCATTTTGTCCTTTGAGGACATTTTTGAGCATCATTTGTAAGCTATCTTTTATGTAAACGCATTGAGATAAAGTGCCACACTATTGTACATGCATCTTTTGGGGATTTTTCACATAAGGTTGTGCCATATTTTGTACTCGCACTGATATTATAAAGTGCCATGAGGGGTTGTGTAGTTTGCCTTTGTTTTGCCATCACATCTTTGTCTGGTGAGTATCCCTCCATGACGACTTTGAATCCATACCATGGGGGGTTGTGTAGTTTTCCTTTGTTTGCCATCACACCTTTGTCTGGTGAGTGTCCCTCCACGACGACCATGGATCCATATGATTCCAGCCTCATGCATGTGTGCTTTGTTTTGTACACCACTTTTTTAGTTGCAGGTACTTTCTTGTGCACTTTCAGATGTTGTATCTTCTTCATGCACTACAGGGTGTTGCACACCATTTCATTTGATCTGTCAGGCTCCTAGTTCACCATTATGGGGGGGTATTATACTGTTCGTGCTAATGCTTCCTTGGTTTCGCCTTGGAAGGAATCTTCCATTCTCAGTTGATCAGTGTTTCAGACTATTGGTTCTTGTGCCATCTGTATCTTCGTTCCAGGTGTTTGCCTTTGTTTGCCATCTGATTCGAGTAGTGTTGTATGGGCACTTATGGAGATTGTTGTCTTCTTGTTCCTGATCATCCTATCTTCAGCGGAGGTTCTTCAGCACCATAGCAGTCATCTTTCGAGTTGTTTGCAGCTTCTTCTGCTTCAGTGATGTCTCTTCTTGGCTTTCTTCTTCTCTTTTTGGAGTAGAGCTTTTTCCCATGAGGTTTTCTCTATTTCTCCACTTTATAGAGATTTGGTTGTATTTGGGTACCTGATCTGGCCTAGTTTCCAGGACCCATGTTACCTTCTTGCATTGTAGTTACCTTTGCTTTTCTACATATGTTTGTAGCCTACACTGTTGCTCATCTTAAGGGGGGGTGTTAGTGTAAAGGTATTAACTTAATTATGTTGACTAAGTTACCTTTATTCCCTTCTTAAGATTTCACGTTAGTTTGCATAAAGTGACATTTAATAATTATATTAATTATTAAATGTTATCCTATTAGGGCTTCTATTAGGGTTTTTCCTATTAGGGTTTTATTAGGGTTTGCATGATCTCCTTTTTATAAGGATTGATCCCATTGTATTTCATATCAATTCATTCTCTCATTCTCTCTGATATATACATTTTCAGTTTTCAGAGAACCCTTGCTTGTTTGTCTCCATCTCTTTTTTTGTGACAGGTTATTTGCATGCAGGTGATCTTCGGGGTTTGTGGTGTTGTATTTTCTCAACTCCTACAATAACTATTAAAGATCTATAAATTTTTTGCATTATTCTCCTTTCAAGATTAGTGTAGGTTGTTTCGCTACCTTAGCTTCCTTACAGAGATGACATGGATTATGGATTCCCATCAATGGATGAGAATGCAAGTTGACAAGGATCAAGGATCAAGGATTTTAATCAATGGCTCTCATTGATTTGAAGCACATTTCTTAAACAATAGGAAGTTACAAGATATTTCCCATTTTAGAGGAGTGCAAATGGAGGAATATTCCCTTGCAAGTGGGAGGGTGAGAGAAATTAGCTAATCAAGTAATTTAAGAAATTAATTAATTATGCAAGATGGATGAAATTAGGAATCTCATTAAATAATTAACTTATTTAATAAAAGGGGAATTAATGACATTTAACTAAATAATTAAGATTATTTAATTAAATGAGAAGACATGAGAAATTTAATTAAATAATTTGCATTACCTAATTAAATAAGATGAAAATTAGCATGACAAGGGGTGAATTAGCCAAACAACATTGATTATTTGATTAATAGGAGAAAATAATAAATTTAGTTATCTAAGATTATTTAATTAAATAGTCGAAAAGAGGTGATTCAGGATGAAAGTGGTGTTAGTAATCAAATTTAGATGTGCAATGTCGATTAGGAAAATTTTAAGTGTCTACAATAACATTAACAAATAAACTCATAGACCAATTCAACACATGAAATTGGAAATAAGATACTACATATACATTGAGAACACATTCACCAAGCCATAGGAGTAGAGACATCAATGCAAAGAAATACAGAGAATTTTTTCAGACTAGTCCAAATAACCAACAACACTGCTAACCTTCTGAAATTCACAAAAATATCCTTGACAACACTAATGACCTAAAAATATAGGAGTGCAACATCCATAGAGCACTTACTTTGAATCCCAAATTGTAAGACCGTATCTTCAACAATGGAGGAATGCAGAACATTCTCCCATATAGACTTCAATGCAACTTCCTGAACAAGAAACACTTGAGCAACTTACAGAGGCCAAAACTTTCTTTCAGAAACACATTCATTAGGAACATCAGGAGAGAGCATAAGACATATTGTAGACCTTCATCACGATCTCTCCACCATCAGAATTACTTCTAATCCTCATCTTAATACATCATTGTGAAACCAACTCTGTTGACAAAAAATATGCTCAGTACTTCTTTGAATACTATCAGACCAGGCATGACATCCAACCATGAACTTCAGTAACAACACCATTTATCAATGTTATCCCAAACTAAATGATTTCAACAATGATAAAAAATGTCATCAATCTCCCCTACATCTCAAATGCTAACATCAATGATAGCCACAACCAATTCACCAAGTGTTGTCACAAACTCACAAACATATGTAGCAAACATGACAACCACTGCCAACAATCTTACACAAATTTGCTCAAGTGTTGACATCAATGACAACAACTTCCAACAACTGTAACCAAAAAAGATGCATTTTTTTGTTTTTGGATCCAATTTAGAACACTTCTCTTGAGGCACATGAAAAAAAGCCTCACAACCAAAGACCCTTAAATTTGAAACAAAAGGCTTTCTACCTATCCACACTTCATAAGGAGTTTTATCAACAAATCTTAACAAGGAGATCTATTAACTAAATTACATGCAATACTTATAGCTTTTGTTCAAAATATTCTATGAAGCTTAGCACCACTCAACATGCTCCTACCTCTTTCCATCAAGGTTTGGTTCATTATTTATGCTACCCATTTTGTTGGGGTATATAAGGAGTAGTATTTTTTCGAGCAATACATGCATGCTTACAGAACTCATCAAATTCCCTAGAACAATATTCACCCCCATTGTTAGATCTCAACACCCTTACCTTATAATCCATTTTCTTTTCAATTGGCTTTAAATTACTTAAACTTGGTGAAAACCTCATATTTTGCATGCATAAAATAAATCGAGGTGTATCTTGAGACATCATCAATGAAAGTAACATAATAATGAGATTTTCCAAAAATAGTCAACACCCATTGGTCCAAACACATCCGAATGAATTATCTCTAATAATATGTTAGCTTTATTAGTCTCGTTTGGAAATTATGATCTATTATGTTTACCAAACACACAATGCTCACAGAAATTGTTTTTGCCAATAAAATAATCAAAAATACCATCAACCAAATTTTTAGTCAAAATGGTCTTTGGACCCTTTTCACTTATGTGACCCAATCTATGGTGCCACAACATGCATGCATTTTCAGTGCTAGTTACACTGGCAGAGATACAAAAAGTGGAGGCATTAAGCCTAAACAAAGTCCCTATCCAAGATCCTTTAGCAACCACCAAACTCCCTCTTACCAACTTGCAACAAGACTTGTCAAATGTCTCATGCATTCTAGAATCATTCAACTTGGATTCTAAAAGTAAATTTATATCAAGTCCTAGAATATGTAAAACATCATTAAGGGATTTAACCCTTCCATCACTGAAACACAACTTTACCTTTCCCTTACCAAAAATCTTCTTTGTATTGTTATCACCAAGGAAAAATTATCCCCCATTATAAGTTGACTATGAAGTAAAACACTCCTTGTGAGGAGTCATATGGTAGGAGAAACTTGAATCAATAAGCTAATCATCATTACTGTACAATGGCATGAATTTGCACCCCTAGGAAAATTCCACATTTGCATTACCCTCTACCTTAAAGAATTAAATTTGATGATGCAATCTCTTCACCCGTCGTCTTTCCCTGTCCACTTGGCAACTCATTTGTATTGATGGAGGAATTTTTTCCTAGGATGCTAGTGTCCGCACAACACACTTTCATCCTAAAAAAATATTACCTCTAAAATTTTTAGAGGCATTACACTCCTCCATTAGACACGAGGTGTACAACGTTTACTCCAACCTTGACTGACTTCAAATGGTCTTTTTTCCTCTTTTTCCTTCAAATTGCTAAAACATTCATTTGACTCAGCTTCTTGGATCAATTCACTCTTGGCTTCAATCTACACACTCACTTTCAGCTCCTTCACGTTGCATCACCACCTCCATTGTATCTACAAGATACTTTTTTGTTGGCTCCTCCTCTCCATTTTTACGAAAGTGTTGGTTTTGGAGAGCTTCTAAGCTTGCTCCTTCCTCCATTTTCCTTGAGAGTGCATGGTTGAGAAGGTGATATCCACCATTTTCATTCACTGCGGAATTATCGTGTTTGTATTGCAGCATATTTTTGTTTGATTATTGCTTGATATTTCCATTTCTACACTCTCTTTATCATATTTCTATACAATTTTTGCTATCTAGTTATCCATGGAGGTGGAAACACCGAAGCAAGAAACTACTTGAGGCAATCCTCTAAACACAACCCCAAAATTTTCTAGTTCCTTTATGTGTAGTTACTTCTCAATTGGAGTTATTTAAAGATTCAAGTTGTACAAAGTTTGGTATTGCTTCCTTACCTTTCTTTATCAATTCGAAGATAGACTAGTCAAAGTATTCTTGTTGTACTTCATTTTCATACTTTCTTTACATTCTATTATAGTGTCAAATATATTGGTCAATATATAGTTTGGTTTTCAGTGTTTTTATCTATCTTAGAAGTCTTTTATCCATACAAATTCCAACACCCCACTGAGACGTCAATGTGTCGTACTAGATTCTATGTCATGTGTTGTCGTCCTCAGGCAGTGAACTATCTGAGTTGCAGATTGAACTCTAAAAATTGGCTCATTTGACTTCTTGAAATATTTGAGTTAGTAGAGGGACAATAGCAACTAGATTGCTCTTCCTTTTCAACCCTAAAACAACTTAACCTTTTTCAATCACTTAGCGAGCTTGAGGTAGATCAGGGCAACTTGTTGCTTAGGGTCCTCCCATGAACTGAGGTCTTAGAGTAGTCGGTCCCCCTCCTCTACATTTTGGTGAACCCAACGTGAACATAGTAGCATTTGTCTCTTTATGTCAAGGTTCTTACTCTAGCATCTTTTGTGGGTTGCAAACTTGTGCATCGTGAAGCTTTATGAGTTTTATGACCCAATCTACAACCTCTAGGTATGTTGATAGAAGAAGCATACGATATCAAGAGATGGATTTCTCAAGGGTCACTGCTTGTTTCACTACTAGTCTTACTCCTCAGGAAATGGTTTCAGAGATGGAGGTGAGCTTCTTCGGGGAGGCCACTTGTGCTCCTACGCCTCCCACTTCTCCTACAACCCCACCTATGAAAAAAGATGATGCTCTCATTATTCCTACAAAGCATCTCCTTGCTCTAGATAAGAGGTTGTTGGATCTCATGAATTATTTGTGAAAATAATGAAACACAACTAGGGCTACTAGGTTTGTTACTAAAATGAAATATATGTTTAAAAAATATCGAGTGGGGTTGTAGCTTCTCTGAGGCATCACTAACATAGTGGAACCATATGTCCCTTCATACAAATTTGAATCGAGTGTTACCTAAGGTTATGGGTCTGAAACCTCTAGAAGACAGATAGGAGTTTCGATGCCCATGACGTCAATATACATGGCCAAATCGGTCCCTTCTATCAATACCACACTCATTCTTGAGGCACCTCCAACCATCAAAGTAAACAAAATCCCTCTAGGTTTCAGCGATATTCCTTCTAATTCTAGCAGTAGTAACTTTGGGGGCCATACTAGCTCTGGCGATGGAAGCCTTGGAAAAATTGGGGGTGGTGGTTATGATGGCTCTAATGGCAGTTCTAGTAATGCTTCCACTTGTCCTATTTCATTATCTAATCTTGTTCTAAATTCTTTACTACAAAACATGGGTCAAATGTATAATCGGCTAGTGAACCTATCGTAGACAACCTCCTAGCTGATTTTCCATCCTTTCTTTCATCACAGTCCTTTGGTTAATAGTGATTATAAACACTCGTATCCCCTAGAGGATGGAGAATCCAAATTTTGACAAGTACAGTGGTAAGGGAGATCCATAAACACATGTTGCAACATTCAACGCCATGTGTAGAAACTTCTTCCACCTTGATGCCTTAATGGCTAAACTATTTCTAAGATCTCTTAAGGATACAACCCTTGAATGGTACTGTTCCTTGCCCAATAACTCCATATTTTCATTTGATCAACTTGTGAATCAGTTTCTTTGGTAATTCCAAGAAAACAGCGGGTTGAAGATGGTCTTTTTTAGACCTCGTTCAATGTAAAAAGGGAGAGCATGAGAAGATAATTGATTTCATTGCTTGATATCAAGTGTTATTTTCACATATATACTATCCTTTACCTGACTCAGATGTGCAGAAGGTTTTCATCGTCAACCTGTAGAGGTCTTGGCAGGAGAAGTTTTCTTTGATGAAATACGCCTCTTTTGCACATTTGTGTGTCGTATTGCGGGAATGCCAACAGATGATTCCCCAATTTGGGGGGTCTTCCTCGCATTCCCATCCTGAGGATAGGTCCATTATGTCAATATCTAGTAAAGGTAAATTTGGTGTGAGTGTAGTTGTTGCATCTAGTGACAAAGGCCTCAAATGCAATAGATAGTTCATGAAGTTATCAGAATCATACACTTCTATTATGAAGAAGTTATTGAAAGACAAAGTGATTATCTTGCCAGATCCTCAACCCCTTACGGAACCTTACCTCGACTGATATGAAGAAAATGCATTCTACAAGTACCATCAAATTCTCAAACATGATACTAAAAGATGCATGTTCCTACGTCATGAGATACAAGATCACATCGATGATGGTACTATCCGCCTCAATAGGAAAAATAAAAACATGAATAAGTCTATGGAAAAGGCTAATAGTGAGATCCATTTTTGGCTCACTCTACAAATCTAATTATTGAACCTTCAAGTTTTGCTTCCCCTAAGTTCTCAAAGTATGTAAACATGGTTTCTTTTACACCTATTCCTCCTGGACAATCTTTGATTGAATCATAAACTATAACTTTCACATCACAAGACCCGCCTATGAACATGGAAAAGCATCCTTCTCCTCTATACATTCCCACTTTCATCAACAAGATCATGACTGGTGTTCTAGTTGACTCCATGAGTCGTGTGAATGTGGTAACAAAGGAGACTCTGCTATAAAATTCTCTACATAGGGAGGAACACGAAAATTAAAAACCACAATACGTACACACAATGGACTCTCGGTGCCTCTAATTAATTCTATCACTCTCTTAGTCCTAGTATGAGCTAGGATTGTAAATGGTCCCTTTAATATCATCCCAAAGTTGGACTTGTTTAAAGTGAAGTTAGGCATCCCGTGGTTGATTTCCATGAATGCAGTTGCTTCGGTGATTCATAAGTTTTTAAAGTTTTCTCATGAGGGCTCTATGCACATTTTGTAGGACACTGGATATAAACCTTTAGTGTCACATGGGGCTACTCATTAGATCATTTTTGGCCTATCTTGGTTGGTCCACTTCATCTAAGGATGAACTTTCTATACCACAATATGTCAAATATAAGAATAGGAGCATAGTGTTGAAAGTGACCTACCCTATCTCCCCTTACACTATTTCAGTTAAAGGCTCTATAATCGTGCAACAAAATTCTACATCCTCCTTCTCCTCTCGAAAGGGGAAGGGGAAGTCTACTCACACCCATGAGCCTTCCTCTTTTGTTTTCTCATCTGCTTCTACCTCCCATCCTACTATGGAACCTTCGATCTTTACTCCCATGCCTCGCATGGGGACTATGATGGTGCCCGCTTGGCAGAAGGCCAAGCATCAAGTATTTGAACTTCTCATCTTACCCGCAATGCCAAGGCCCATTGTCTATGGTAAGGGGAAGGGTCCTCATGGAGCTTCCCCTATGTCTCATCCTTTGTGGCATCCTACTACTCTTTCCCCTCAGGCGATGAATGGGAAGAGGCCTGTCACCGAGGCGCCTAAGTCTACTTCTCCACCTATTGTAGTTTCCGCTCCTATGCTTCTTTCTCATTCTCTCATCTAGGAGGTTTCCCTTCCTTCAACAATGGTTATAAAGGACATGCCTATAGTAGAATAGGAGCCTCTTGTCCCTTCTCAAGCAACAAGTCGACGATATCATCTTGTGCATGAGTGTAAGCATCAGAGAAAGGCTATGGTTGTTGAGCAATCTACCTTGTAAAAGTTAGAAGAGGAGCCAAAAAATCCTATTTTGACATCTTTTATTGTGCCCCCTTCTTTTGTTCCTTTTGCTTCAGTTCTCGTTGCCTTGATTTTGTTTTTGGATCCTCTCATGAGTACTAGTGACCCTCACCCCAAAAGGGTGTAGTTTTTCATTGCTCCCTCGACAAAGCCTCCTCTTTTGATGTCCCTTCTCGACATACCTCCATTCTCTCAACCTGTGGACATGTCAAACAACATGGTAGTGTCTGTTGTGGCCTTGTCCTCTTCCTCCTCATCTTCTGCTTCCTTTGTGGGGATTCCACATCCTCTAATGTAGCATAAGTTGGAGGACAACCTCGCTTCCAATGGAGGTCGAAAGAAGGGATCACCTTATTTGAGAGAGGGTTCTACTTTTTCTTGCACCATCCTGGTGATGGAGGTAGCCCCAACATCTCCCAATTTTGTCACCATCTCTTTTGACAAGATTGATGGTGGATCTCGGATGCCTCCTTCATCTCCTGCTTAATTAACACATGGCACTCCCATCAAGTGCATGTTTAACTCAGTAGATGATGTCCTGACTCTATCAATGATCTTTGCAAGATCAATGAATTTTACCTCACAGGAGTTGAGCGAAGAAGAGGGTGATCCCACAATAGTGGTTTACACTTTTTGGCCAAACTCGACATTGAACTGATTTTTTTAATCTAAATCCTCACTTTTGGGCACCTATAGCTCCTAAACCATAAGGAATTTGAAGATGATACAAACTAGTGATTTGTGACATTTTTTCTATAGATTCTAAATATATATTTTTAAAAAAAATTGGAATCAAATTGCATTTCTTTTTCCATCTCCTTCAAAAACTAGTGTTTAAGAGTAAACACCATTTTTAAAGAGTGATGTTCACCGTAAACAACATAACTTTTTTTCTATGAAGGATAAAATTCTTTTATTTTTTAATTTTGCTTTGTAACTATGATATCTAGCATGTTCATTTGGTTTCATAGTGTTTTATTGAATATTTTTTCTTAATTGAGTTTTGAATTCAAACCAATTACAATTTAGACATATGGACTGTATACAACATAACTTTTTTCTATATTGAAATTCAATTTTTTTTGTTGGATCAAGGACATCAATACCTAGCACGAACATATTTTTTTGAATTTTTTTGATAATCTACTATGTTTTCACATGTGCAGTTTAAAGAGCTTGATTTTTGGTGAAAAACCTATGTTTAATTAAACTAAAAAAATACATAATAAAACCAAAATATATTAAAATTAATTGATGGATAGCTTGTTCTAAGGACTACCATCATCTAGTTGGGCCTGTTAAGTTGCCTCCATTTTCATCCTCAACCTAAGCCTGGAAACACAAAATTTTACAATAAAATGAGAAAATAGGAGAAGGGAAAAAAAGTGGGGTTCAAGCAAACCACCCTTCGGAATGAACCACCCTTTGAGTGAACCCCCCTTGACCCCTTCAAGCGAAGGGGGGTTCGCTCAAACCCCCCATTTTTTCAAATTTCCCTTTGTTTTATTTTTAAAAAATGTGCCATATGGGGTTTGAGCAAACCTAGCATGAAAAAGGTGTTCGCTCGAAGTAGGGGATTCGAGCGAACCCATAAAAGGGTACACTTAAACCCCCTAGTTCAAGTGAACCCCTAAAAACTTGAATTTTTGTTTTTGGGAGTGTTTTTGCAATTTTCCTTCCTCAATGTAATTGTAACTCAATTTTGTGGGATCACCCAAGACCTTGAGGGGCCTTCTTCCTAAGATCTTTTTATAGGAGATTCAGAGGGTGCTCCCATTGCTATCCCACCCTTGTAGGCTTGTCTGACCTCCCCTTACAATGATCTAGATTGGTAGAATGACGACCTCCTAGTTGATGAGGACTAGGGGAGTACCTCTTCTTTATCTATAGATTAGATTTGTGTGTTGTGTTTCTCCCATGCCTATTTTTGTGTTTTCCTAGAGGACCATCATCACCCTTGTAGGTGCTTGGATACAAGAGTGAAATTGTTGTAAACTTCCTCT
This sequence comes from Sequoiadendron giganteum, assembly GCA_007115665.2. Lineage (NCBI taxonomy): Eukaryota > Viridiplantae > Streptophyta > Pinopsida > Cupressales > Cupressaceae > Sequoiadendron > Sequoiadendron giganteum. The sequence continues at coordinate 168,051,234 of CM021100.1, read as the reverse complement.
ATATGTTGTAACTTGATTTTTTGATAATAGTGGATGATGCAAAGTGTTGGGGGCATTTAGGCCTCCCTTCCTTGTTACCCTATTTTTTATTTTTACTTTGTCTTCATGTGTTATTCTTCAGATTTGGGAATTCTTGGAATTGATGATCTTTTTTCTCTTACACTACGTGTTACCTATTTTGATGATTTGATATGACCCCAGATTCCTAGATCCCCCTGTTCTTTGTTTTATATGTTTTTCTTTATCTTGATCTCTCGGTCTCTATTCATCTTTCTCTCTTCTTTGCTTGCTTCTTGATGTTGTGATGCCTATGTGTTGTCCCTCGTGTGTGTGATAACATTTCCACATCTACATATTGTCATGTATCACGGGCCATGACATCTCTACATGTTCTTCCTTTCCTTAGGATTCTATGTGCTCTTTCAATTCGCATGCACCATCCTAAGGGGGGCTCCTACCTCTCTGATTTTCAATAAAGTGTATTTAGTGGCCAACAAATCCCTTGTTGGAAATTTTTACATTTTTCAAAAATCGCATCCTTCAATAAGGATCCCCTTAGCAAGATTTTCTTTGGGAATTAAATTTGTAGCAAAAAGAAGTGAAAATTCACTTTCAAGGAGGCCATTCTTTTGTTTTTCATATTCCTTGACAAAAGAGATCTTTCAAAAGGATTCCTGGATGATAGGATCATTTACGAAAGATGTCATCGCTTTTCAAATGGAATTTCCCTCTGAACAAACCCCTTTCTATTTTGAAGGGTTCCCGAGGGATCCATTTGAAAACTTCTCCTTCAATTGCTTGTTCCATGATATGATTGTATGTCTATCTATTTGTATGATTTTTTCTTGCCCAATATGTTTTGTCTACATATTAACATGTTTCTTTGCAGGACCAAGCACCTATGAAGATACTTTTATAATCAAGCTTGGAGGACCGAGCACCTTGTCAAGCTTGCCTTGTAGGACCGAGCACCTGTAAGGGGCAATCAGACTCTGTAGAGCCTTTCATTTTTGGCCCCCCAGGATCAAGCACCTATGGCACCTCCTTTGTAGGATCGAGCACCTATGAAGTGCTTTCATTTTTCAAGATCGAGCACCTATAGAACCTTTTTTCACCTTCTACGGGATCGAGCACCCATGGAGTCAATTTTGTAGGACTGAGCACTTGTAGAGATTTTGTTCAAATTTCCATAGGACCAATTACCTGTGGAGCCATATCTCTTGCATGTCAGATCATGTTCTACTTCCTCGACGGTTCCAGGTATATGCTTTTCAACTCTTTCTTTACTTTACCTCGCATTCACTTATGCATATGCTCGCTAAAATGGGGGCAAAATGTAATGCTGTGAATTTGCACCCCTAGGAAAATTCAACATTTACATTACCCACTACCTTAGAGAATTAAATTTGATGATGCAATCTCTTCACCCACTGCCTTTCCCTATCCACTTGGCAACTCATTTGAGTGTCGGTGGAGGAATTTTTTCCTCGGATGCTAGCATCCATGCGACACGCCTCCGTCTTGATAGATTCCTAACTATGGAATCTGTAGAGGTGTTGCACTCCTCCATTGGACATGAGGTGTAACATTTTCTACTCCTTTGAATGAATTCAAATGGGATTTTTACCTCTTATGCCTTCAAATTGCTAGAAAAAATTATTCTACTTAGCTTCTTAGATCAATTCACTCTTGGGTTCAATCTACACACTCACTTTCAGCTCCTTCAATTTGCATCACCACCTCCATTGTAGTTTCAAGTTTTTGTGTTGTTGGCTCCTCCTCTCTATTGTTGCAATAGTGTTGGTTTTGGAGAGACTGCAAGCTCACTCCCTCATCCATTGTCCTTGAGAGCACATGGTTGAGAAGGTGATATCCGTCATTTTCATTCACCTTGGCATTATCGTATTTGTATTACAGGATATTATTGTTTGAGTATTGGTTGGTATTTCCATTTCTACACCCTCTTTATCATCTTTCTATACAATTGTTACTATTTTTCTTTTCGTGGAAGTGCCATCCTCAAACAGTGAACTATCTGAGTTGCAAATTGAACTTTGGGAATCAGCTTGTTTGACTTCCTCAAATATTCGGGTTAGCAGAGGGACAATAGCAACTAGATTGTTGTTCCTTTTCGACCCTAAAATCGCTTAACCTTTTTGAATCACTTAGCAAGCTTGATGTAGATCAAGGCAACCTATTACTTAGGACCCTCCCATGACCTGGAGTCTCAGAGCAGTCGATCCCCCTCCTCTACAATTACTAACAATGTTAGAAAAAATAAACAAAGCATTAGAATCACCATCTTTTGAGGACATTTTTGTGGAAGTATCTAAACTTGTTTTCTTGTTTTTGCACTCCTTCACATGTCTCTCTTACCACAATTCCAACACTTTACTCTACTCTTCCTAGGGGTTTTAGAATGTCCTTTAGACTTCTCTCTCTTTTTGTCCCCTTAATACCCTCCTTTTTCTTTGGACCTTCTTCGCACATGCAAGGCATCTTAGGAGCCCACATTCATGGAATTTCTTCTCATCTCTTCTGAAATAAGTATAGCAATGAGACTATCCATCTTTGGCTTTGTACCACCACCACTTATTACAACAATTAGATTTTCCCAAGATTTGAATAAAGAACAAAGCAACACAATACATTTATTGTCTTCTTCTATATTAACATCTACATATGCAAGATGACTTATAGTCATATTAAATCATTTAAATCTTCTGCAATAGAATCACCATCCTTCATTTTTAAAGAATATAAACATATTTTGAGATATAATTCATCTGCTAGAATTTTAGTTTGGTAAAGTTCACCTATCCTCCTCCACAACTTGTATGTCGTAGATTCTTCTAAGAAATTTAGGAGGATAAGATCTACAAGACTCAACCGATGGTTCCTCATGCCTTCTTGTCCATTTTCTTCCAATCTTCATCAAACATTGATTCTGGTTTCTTTTCACTTGGAACTGCCAACCACTGATCTCTCTCTTCAAGTAGATCCTCCATCTTCAACTTCCACATCTCATAACCAATGTGATTGAATTTCTCAAAATCTATATGGGAGGTAGAAGCCATGGTTTTCAATATTCCTCACAAATATGCAAAACCCACAATGTACAAGCTCCCACTACAACCAAAAAACCTTTAACACTTAAGATAAAGGCATCCCTCTCTCAACATAACTATTAGATCTGATACCAAATGTTGGAAATCAAGGTGATACTTGTAGCAATATATGAACTTAATAAAGTGGTTGCAAATCTAAAATTATGTATTCAAAATTACCAATATTATGATATGTGATTAACAATTCCAATGATGAAAGAAAATTAGCAATACCACAAGTTGAGAATCATAAGTGACAAGATATACATGGAGAAACCCTTGTGGGATAAACTCCACACCAAAAGAGATCCAATGTTTGTATTAATATTCAAATGAGATACAAAAATACAATACTCCTCTTTGAATATGGCAACACTTTGTTATTCTAACAACTTGCAAACAAACTCTTCAAACCACCATCTCAAAGCTCAAATATATATAAGTTTGTGGGAGAGAATACCACAAATGGTATCCCGAAACAACAAAACCACTTGGAAAAACCCACGCCCCCTTAGTGGACAACCCAAAAACATGGTAAAATTATTCAATGCTCACATGGCCTTCACATAGGTTCCTAACCCATAGCCAATTTAAAATGGTCAATACCGAGTGCTCCATAACTCTTTGACAATGTCAATGGCTCAAACCCAGAACATGCAAACTCAGGCACCCAACCCAGGATAGCATGCAAATAACATGCAAGAGCATGCACTTTTGGGTGGTCCCCACCCAGAAGTTGGATGCCCAAAAGGAATATGCTCTCAAGATGTTCTATAACCATCACCGTAGTGGGTCCACCTGTATGAATGCAATTACAATTTGTCGTAGAAAAATAAATAATAAATATTTTTTCTCTCATGTCCTCTAGAACACTTTCCAAAGAACGTAGAGACATACAATTGTCAACTTAGGATAGCAATTATAATGTCACCCATTCTAATAGTCTTGTATGTTGTTGAACAATATTGATTGTATAAAGTCTAATTTTTATTATATTAGTGCAACATTGATTTTCTAATTAATCAAAGGAATGATTATAAAGTGTTGACTTCAATCATTTGAAGTCTTCATGAATATTTGTATGATTTTGATAGTGTGGCAAGTTGTCTTAATTACAATTTTTGGTATAAGCATTGCATTTCATCGATTTGACTTCAAAGAGACTTTAAAACTCCCTTATAAATCCTTTTATATGGTATCCTTCCAAAATAATACAAGTGTGTAGATTTATATGTCTATGCATCTAGCCTTGTACATTGGAAGGGATATTTAGTACAATCTTTTGACACATATATTAGACTTGTACATGTTCTTGTTCATTTTTAAAAAATTTGGGGATTGAGAATTGTGTCTATTCTTGCTTAATTTTGTTCTACATTCTCCAATTTTGTATTGTATTGAGTGTTCTACTTGGATAGATATATACTATAATTACACTACAATATAATAGATAGGTAGTGCAAGGTTAAGTGCTAATTTCTTGGTGAATATTCTTATGGGACTTCACCTAGAATGGTATCTACTACCTCTACCTTTGCTTCTATCTTTGATGGATCAACTTCTTTCATTTGGTTAGCTGGATCTACTACATTTGGAACTAAGCAAAGGGAAGCAGGTACTTGTGTTCTTTTTCACCTCTTCCCTTTTGAGTACACATAAATAGGGATAGGAAGATAATCATGCATGTGATGTATTTTATGTTGGACTCAAGGGAACACTGAGATGGGGGGTGAATCAATGTTCAACAAATCTTAAACTTCCATTCATCTAAGACTTAAACCATTCTATCATTATATTAAAGAAAGATGCAAGCATACAATGAAACATTAATAGCACCATGACACATAGATTTTTGTGTGGAAACTGTGTTAGGGGAAAAACACAATGGATATTAATCCACAATTTGAGTACTCAAAATATAGTGTTTATAAAAGGAATGCACTTGCATTTAGGCACACTGCCTAGAGCTCACTGCTCATGAGAAGGAAGTCTCACTGCCTACAAAATTCAGATTAAAACCATATGAGGGGTGAACTGAGATAGTAGCATCTATCTATGCCAAATTACAATTCTGGTGAGGCTCATGAACTTGATTATGGATCTTTTATCCAATTATGCACTTCGCTCTGCTTTGCTCTACCCTTTTTTTGCTCTTCACATCACGTATGATCAGATTCTCATTACTACTCTGCTAGACCCCGCAATTCACATGTCATACATATATTCGCACATCTTATGTCTCTTTTTTTTTTTAAATGATAAAAACAACCTCTTATATATCCACGATCAAGTATTTACTCATCCACTAGTCGACTTCATAAGATGTTAAGATATTGTAACTTGTTAGCCAGATCCACAACAAAATATTTATGTACATCCTCCAAGGTCGGTTAAGACAAAGAAAGGACCTAAATAACACTTAATCCAACATTGAGACTTATAATTAATTCCATCTTATACATCCGTGAATTTTATCTTTGTTGGGTCGGCCTTTTATCATAGATAATTAGCAAATTAGTGCATCGTACCACCTAGACCTCTTACCAATGAGTACGCATCAAAAATAAGATTCTCCAAGACTCTATAGACCCTTCTTAGCGATTCATGACCCAAAATATCTATTTGGTGGAATGGCTAGATCAACTTTTATGCCTTTGGTCGAATCCCCTGCTCTTTACTCTGTTCTATTGGTAGGAGCCAAAATAGTGCTACACAATTAGATGCAATACTTGAGTTGTATGACTTGGGTTGCCATCAATGACAACACCTACAATCCAAACTCCTTAGCCATATGCCAACAATCTCCCCCTT